>JAIUZE010003779.1:0-53525 GCA_022085475.1 Heliosperma pusillum
GAGAAGCCAAGCCTCTCATTTCTTATAAATACCCCACTTAGCTCTCATTTTGGGGGCAATGACAAAGAATCACAAAAAAAGAACCACCACACAAACACAAAAACTACACTAGAGAAACAAAACCTCTCTAGAACAAAAACCTCTCTACAAAAACCTCTTACAAGAGAAATATTTAGAGAAAGAATACTCTAAAATCTGACGTCAAGCATCCATTGCAAGTCATTTGAAGAGGAGAAATCAAATCAAAGGAAGGAGAACGAAGTCTTCAAATCAAGACCATCCTTTAATCCGTCTATTCATCCAAATCGCGGAAATCGAATCAGTAGAATAACTAGTAGTTTGTACCCGAAATCATTTAAATTAATAAAAATTTACTTTGTTGCATTATTTTGTGTTTTCTCTACTTATTTGCAGATCTACACAAATTTATTGTTGCAAATTTGGCACGCTCGGTGGGACATCTCTACTACTCATCTCTTTTTCCGCATAATCAAGTTTCAAATCATTCTTTCCGATGGCCTCCAAGAAGATCTCCACCATGTCGAAGAGGATGACATCCAAATCTGATGACGAAAGTTTAACTCGCCTTGGTGCATCTTTTGATGAACAAAGCATCGGTGTTTCCACAAGGAGTAGGACCAGATCTACCCTCATTCGCAATGCCGCGGCGAGACTCCGTTCTGCGTCTGTGCCTACGAGACCTCGCAATAGTCGCAAATCTAGCACTTCCGTCGCTACTCTCAAGAAATCATATGGTGTCGGCGACTCTAGGCCATATGGATATCCAATGTTCGGTTCCTTTTCCCACGTCCAAGTCGACGAGCCTAAGTTCTCCTCATCAACATCATCTCGGGAGAAGGCGCACGACTCTTTGGAGAAAAAGAATGTTCACGCTAGTCCGTTGCTCGGACCACTCACCGTGGAAGATTGCCAAAGTAGCGTTGGATTGTCTCCGTCTTCACCACAAAGGACTAATCAGGAGACGACAAGCCAGCGGTCATATTCCATGGTGGCGCCTGTCATGGTCATTGAGACCGACACTGTGGAAGAACATTTCAACAAAATGAAAACCCTTCTTGACGCACTCATGAAGGATAACGAGGAAAAGACCAAACAGATTGCTACCTTGACGAAAAATTTGGGAAAACGGCCTACGTCGTCATATCTCAGTGACAAAAGTGACCACGGTAGTGATATCGGCGATGATAGTGGGAAGCCAAACAAATCAATTACCGCTGAAGACATCCAGGAAATGATCTCGAAAGCTTTCAAAAGTCAATTCGGCGGGAGCTTTAATTCGGGAAATCATCGTTATATCAAGCCTTATAGCAAAAGGATCGACTGCATGAGAATGCCCACCGGCTATCAACCACCGAAGTTTCAGCAGTTTGACGGAAAGGGCAACCCCAAGCAACATGTTGCTCATTTCATTGAAACTTGTAACACTGCGGGTTCTGTGGGAGATCTCTTAGTCAAGCAATTCGTTCGTTCGTTGAAAGGCATTGCTTTTGACTGCTATACGGATCTAAGCGTCGATTCAATCGACCGTTGGGATCAAATGGAGAAGGAATTCCTCAATCGATTCTACAGTACCAGGCGTATTGTAAGCATGACAAAGCTCACCAACACAAAACAATGGAAGGATGAACCCGTCATCGACTACATCAATAGGTGGCGCGCACTAAGCTTAGAATGCAAGGATCGTCTCTCCGAAATTTCAGCAGTGGAGACATCTCTACTACTCAGCACAAATCTTTCTTCAAATCTTGCATTCTAAGCTTAGTGCGCGCACTAAGCTTACAAGGATCGATGTTTACCAGGCACAAATCTCTCCGAAATTTCCAATTATGTTTTTCCACATGTTTTCCCATTGTGAATATCATAGTTTGTAATTAATTTAAGTCTTTGTTTTAATTAGTGTCTTAAGTAGTAATTAGTGCCTTAATTTGTGATTAGAGTCGTTAGTTTTGTTAATTGATATTCCGGATTGTAAAACATCGACGACGTTTTAGGAAACATCGACGACGTTTTTCATAAAAAAGACGATAATGCCCTTAATGAATTATACTCTCTATCTCTCTTATCTCTCTCTTCTCTAATTCTCTAAAAATCAAAACAACTAAATTCAACTAAAAAAATTAAAATCGTACAAGAACAATTTGACTAAATCCAACAACAACAATTTTCTTAAATCGCTTATCATGGGGGACGAACACTCTTCGGTATGTTCACATATTAATCAAATTTTACGTTTGTTAATTTTTTTTTTCCCGGAATCCGGTAATTGTTTGTTTATACTTATCTAACGTAATTGATTTACGTAACGTCTTAGTTAGTTAAAATTCAATTGCGGTTTTTAAAAAATAATTAGGAAAAAATACCATGGTTAGATGAAGAACTGGATGTCATGGACCATGGCCAGACATCCATTTCACACGTCTGGCCATGGTGGGACGTGTGAAATGGAGGTCTGACCATGGTCAGACATCCATTTCACACGTCCCACCATGGTCAGACGTGTGAAATGGATGTCTGGCCATGGTCAGACTTCCATTTCACACGTCTGACCATGGTGGGACGTGTGAAATGGATGTCTGACCATGGTCAGACCTCCAGTTCACAAGTCCCACCATGGTCAGACTTGTGAAATGGAGGTTTGACCATGGTTTATGACATCCAGTTCTTCATCTACCCATGGTGAGATGATATCGTTTTTTTATAGTCATGATTAATAACATTTTACGTATGTAGATCATGTTTTACTAATATATATTAATTATTTAATGTCTAATTAGCGCCGTATTTGCATTGAACATGACTCGTTTGAGGAATTTGGGAATAATAACACCGATTACAATCCGTTTTTTGAAACGACGTTAGGTTTTGTTACCCGCGATGATGCCTTTAATTGGGCGAGTAGGATTGCAATGGATCATGGTTTTGCTTTGGTTAACGCAAATAATGGGGCAAAAAACAGAAGAAAAGACGGGTTGTTGGCATCTTACTTTCGATGTTCAAGGTATGGTAGACCTCCTGCAATTGATAATCCTGAGAAGCGTCGTGGGTCGAATAAGTGTGGATGCACTTTCCGTATCCGAGCCGTGCAGAACTACCCTCGGCAAGGTGACGATAGCGGTGCAGGTTGGAACATAATCACCGCCGAGGGTAAAGGGTTTCACAATCACGAGGAAGTGGTTTACAAGGATGGTGATCGTCATTTTGCGGCTTTGGATGACGAGGAGAAAGCGTATGTGAGACAACAGGTTAAGGCCGGTGTGCTTCCAAAAGACATCAAGAACGCTCTTCACCAAAGAACGCCGGCTAAACCTCAACCGTCAAATAATCAAATATATAACGAGACGAAGAAACTGAGACGGGAATTTAGGGTGGAAGGAACACGGCTCAACAAATGTTTGCTCTTGCGGTAGAAGCACATTATTTGATGTGGCATTTGAGTGATCCGGAGACACGACAGATCTCTCATATATTCATGGCACATCCCGTAGCCGTGCAGCTTTTCCGAGCCTATCATTATGTTGTGCTCATTGATTCTACTTACAAGACAACCACCTATAAGAATCCACTGGTTGAGATTGTTGGTGTTACCCCGACCGGGAATTCGTTCCTAATTGGTTGTGCACTTGTTTGTACGGAGTCCGAGGATTCCTACACGTGGATTTTGAGGCGGTTGTCGGACATTCATGCACCTGTCTTTGTTTCCCCTACCGTCTTCGTCACCGACCGGGAGTTGGGTTTGATCGCCGCTCTTAGGGAGGTGTTTCCCGGTTCTAGTCATTTATTGTGTCGGTGGCACGTGAACCGCGCCATCAATGCCAAAACCCTGACCATCTACAAGACCGAGTGGTATAGAGATCTTGTCTACTATAATCCAGAAGCGGGTTGGGTACGGGTTATTGATGCATTAACCGTGGAAGAGTATGAAAAAGCATTGGAGTCTTTTCGTGTAACGTGGGGTCCCTTAGGGAGATATGTTTTGAGCACTTGGGCGATGCACAAGGAGAAGTTTGTGCGATGTTATACAAACGATGTACTACATTTCGGTAACACGTCTACTTCCCGTGTCGAGTCGGCTCATTCTCTACTTAAGTCATGGTTGAAAAGTGCAAATTTGCCACTTGATAGTATGTGGTCGAAGATGAATGACATGCTTGATAGTCAACACTCGGAGATTAGAAAGTCACTTGAGGATTCAAGGAGTCGGCCTCGTATAACTAGTCGTTTGTTCTCATTGTTGCTAGGGGTCGTGTCGACGAAGGCAATAGGACTAATGGAGGAGGAGCTTCAGAGAGGGCTTGGTCTTGGTGTTGGGTTAGAGGAGGGATGTGGACATGTGCTTGAGACAACTCATGGCCTACCTTGTGCATGCAAATTGGTTTATTTGAGTAGGAGAGGTAGGAGGGTCCATGGTGATGATGTTCATGTTTTTTGGAAGACCTTGGTATTTGATAGTGTTGATCAAATGCCGAGAACCGCTGATGATGAGTTTGATGGGTTAGTAGTGGAAGCTAGAAACAGTGACCCGGTTCGTCGTAGGTTGGTAGCCGAGAAGATGCGTGACGCCCTACATCCGGAGGACGAGGACGTTTTGCCACCTCCTATTAACGAGAACCCGAAAGGCCGTCCAAAAAAATCCACGACTAGGAAAAAGTCGTCTTTCGAGCATAGTCAAAGGAAATATGGGACACCTAGCACCGATGGATCTACTGCTCATACTCACTTATTTGGGGACTTTCCTCGAGGACCACCAAACGCTCCGTTAGAAAGAAACTACACCGTCGGCCTTTTCTCAACTTGGTCTAAACGATACGGGGTACCGGAGGTGCTTTGGGGCCAGTTCGATGGTTGGGTAGATGTCGGTGACGATGGTCACTGTGGTTACCGGGTTATATCACATGCCCAACGGGGGCAAGAGGGCGACTACCTTCAGATGAGGATGTGGTGTGCCCGAGAGATTAGGAGCGACGACGTCTATAAGAACATGTTCGGTACTCATCCATCCTCTACGACTGGTTTGACAGGCTTTGAGATTACATTGAGGCGTGCCGAGTTCTATCTTGAGATCCCATGCGGTACGGAGCATTGGATGTGTTCCGACCACTTACTTGTGTTTGCAACCACCTTCAACTGGACTATATGTGTTATCGGTCATTTCCGTCGCGACAATGGTGAGAAAATTTGGGGTGGTAGTTGTGAGACCATTTTACCACTTAGGGCTTTGGTTCCAGGTCAAAAACCCTTTGGTGTTATGTGGATTGTAAACTACCACAGTCATTGGATGCGGTTGCATTCAAGAGGGCCGCAAGATGATGTTGCCATGCCACCACTAGCGCCCGCTTGGCGGACTTATAGACACGAAAGTGTCAGTCATCTCGAAACTTTGTACCAGAGAAATATCGAGAACTGGAACGCTTGCATCGGATCCGCCACGGGAAGAAGTCGGAGACGTAGAAATGAAAGCACCGATGAAGAAGTTGCACGGAAATTGAGTTTCAGTTAAGCACTTTATTAATGGAGTCAAAATGTAATTGTACTTTTGATGAATATTTATGTAATGTTTGTTTTTTTAAATTTACGTTAATTTTTGGTTAAATATAGTTGACGTTGACAATACTCGAATAAAGTTGACATTTATTAATAAAGTACTCGAATAAAGATGACATAAGTCTTAAAATTACATTACATAGAAGAAACGATTAAAATACCCATGTTGCAAACGAAACCATCATCACCACATTTTTTCATTAAACACACGCAGTCGGTTTTAGTAAGACTAATCAGTGGAGTAGTCTGTTGATGAATATTCCTTTGGCTTGAATAACTCCTCCTCCAAGTAGCCGGTATAAATGTGGTATATAAAAATTGGCTCCGGCGGGCCATGGAATATCTGACCATCACCCTGGTAACCCTTCATAAGCTGATGTAGTGTCATGGATGGAATGATGGTTTCACATCTTTTGAAAAATTCAATCAACTCCGCCTCGATCCTCTTTAGTTCATCCCTTTTCAGAAGGACAGATTCTAAACAACAACATAAAATGGTAACAACTAATTATGTAAGTAAACAAATGAAATTATAAGAAATGATATTATTAAGGTTTGAAATTAAAGTTGACAGAAATTTTACCTTTTGTTATATTCATTTCAGGAATATGAGGGTAATTTGTCGTATAGGGAGTACCCATCATTTGTGGTAGTGATACGAGATTAGGTTCATAACGGTTCATGAAATCCCAAATGATATTATTATTAAACACGATTAGTAAACGGCGAAATATGGAAGGAAACTCATTAACAATTTCATCAATTCTATTTTGTATGAAATTAACCTCTTCAACATCGTTCATAGGCATGATGATAGATGAGGTTTTAGGGAGATAGTAGATGAGATAGTAAGTTTTGTGAAAAATGATGGTGGAGTGAGCTCCTTATATAGAGGTCAGGCTGGGAATTTGTTCCGAAAATGATGTGACAACTCAACTGACGACTTTAATAAAGTTCTGATCATGATGTGACAACTCAACTGACGACTTTAATAAAGTTCTGATCATGATGTGACAACTCAACTGACGACTTTAATAAAGTTCTGATCATGATGTGACAACTCAACTGACAACTTTATTCATTAATTAAAAACTGATAAATATTACAACGATTTTTTGCAGAACCAACAATTAATCATCGTTAAATACATTTCATTAACACTTAATCAGTTGAATATCCTTCGAAAGAAGAACCATTAGGCCTATAAAACTCCTCCTCTATGTAAGTTACATACATTTCAAAGGTTTTAAGACTCTGAAATGGCCCCACGAACATCCGGCCGTCCCCTTCACATAGAGAGTGTAAGGTCCTATATGGGATAACTGTCAAACACCTCTTAAACAGTTCAACTATCTCCAACTTCACTTTCTCCCACTCACATCGCTTCAAGATGACAGTTTCTGAAAATACAAAAACAAAACTTCATAATAATTTTTGCAATTTTTTTGAATGGAAAAATTAGACAATGGATTAAAAGTAACCATACCTTCTGTTACGTTCCTAGGGTGAATGGAAGGGTTGTTCAGACCGTAAATAGGTCCATGCATTAGTTGAAGCGAAGATAGGGGAGGCTTGTGACGACTAATGAAATTATTAAGTACATGATTATTCAAAACAATCATAAGGCGGTCGAATAGTAAGGGAAACTCGTTAACTATCTCGTTAATTTTATTTTGATAATAATTCACTAATTGAATGTTAGTCATCACCATGCTTAAAGTGTAGTATAAGAGGAGTAATATATTTTAAGAGTAGAGAGAAGATAGTGAGTTGTGTGGAAATAAATTGTTGGGTAAAGGGTTTAAATAGACAAAATTTTAGGGGTTTCATGTTGTGGCCAATACAACAATAATATAAATAAAAGTAAATAAATCAACAAACCAATAAAAACAAATAACTAATTAAATAAAAGTTAAGTCAATACTACATAAAAACCGAAGAAAACAAATACAATGCATAAATATCCGGTACTAGTTACCCTGATCATGGGTATCGTAGTACATGCTCATCTGACTAAACAAAATATCCAACTGCTGCTGCTGCATCTCCGGAGTAGGTAAACGATAGACTTCTGAGAACTGCCTACTAAGTGCAACGGCTACCTCTGGCTCAGCGTGGAAAGGTGGACGCATAAAATGAAGACGGTCCGATGGTGGAAAATAGAATCGGTGAGAAATATCATCGTACCATCTCTCATAGTCTCGAGATACCTCGAAAGGCATCGTAGCTCGTCGAGACCGACTCTTGAAGTTCACCAAGGAAGTCTCGTGGCCCCACATCGTATCGGGCTCCCGACCAAACTCCACATTATAACCGTTCTTTGCTGGACGGTACTCGGTACATGGGATAGGCATAGGCATCGGGATAGTCTGAATGTACCCAAACTGGCGCATACAACGATCAGGCTGGTACGGCTCAACAATGGACTGATATCGAATATAGCCGGAATAGCGAGAATATCTCGCAGAACTCGGCATACGCGTCCAATAAGGCGTCCATCTAACCTGCTCCCTGGTAAACCCGTCCAACCTAACACGCCACATCTGAAAATGGTCAATGTCGCCCTTAAACCGAGGAACGTGCCTCCAAGCATCCACCCGTGGCCTGCCCTCCAAATAATCTCCCCCGTGTGGCCGACACTGGGGGAAGTACTCGTAAATCCATGCCTGCAATAAGGGCAGACACCCACTAACACCGCGAGCCTCCCGTCGCGATGCCATGCCTAGCTGCCGGTACAGATATGCCAAACAAGCGGCACCCCAAGCATACTCTCCAACCTGCTCCAGATCATCAAGTAAGGGTAACAACTGAGCTGACACCCTATCACCAGACTTGTCCACAAACAAAGTCTGTCCCAACAACAATATCAAATAAGCACGTAGGGAGTCATGCTCAGTCCCTTCCTTGATATGAGCCCTCAAAGCTGACACCAACAAGCCACCACCCTTATATAACGGTGGTGCCACCTCTCCGAGAGGTTTGCCAAAAAAACCTGCCACGGCCCTCTTCAACCCCGCTTCCTCCCTCGAAGAACCGGCAACGGAGGTACCTCGAACAAACACCCTCGTACCAGTAGGCCGGATCCCAAGAATCTCCTCCACATCGTGAAGAGTAATAGTGATCTCCCCGAAAGGCATATGAAAAGTGTTGGTATCCGGCTGCCACCTCTCTATGAAAGCGCTAAGAAGGTTCTCATCCAAAGCTGTCGTGCAGCACATCGTCAACCCAGTCAGCTGAAACCTCCTAACAACATCAACCGGCACCTCCATGCTCCCTAACCCATCCACATAACTCAGCCTCTCGTAACACTTAATAAAGGACCTAGCCTCCTCGGTCTCAATCCAACTACTATATGCCACATGCCCCCCAAAACTGCGTAACACCGATATGTTACGGGGCCCACCAGAAACTGGGTCTCTAAGGAGCCAATCACTATCGCTGCGCGGCTTCTTCCGCGGCTCCCTCTGCGAACCATCATCCAACCTAGAATAGCGACCAAAGGAGTCCCGAGCTAACCTCTGAGACAACGGTACCTCCAATCTCGATAAAGGTACGGACCGCTGAACAATATCCTCCTCGCCCTCAGACTCGGTGTCCACCAAACCCTCGTCAACAATATCATCTTCCGCTTCCTCGTGACCATGAACAATCTCAGGAACACTACCTCCTACCTCCTCCGACCTCTCCATGTCAGAAATACCGCTACTAACGGGATTAGATCTACTACACCGAAAAACAATACGACGCTTTGAAGCCGTGACTCTACGGTTCACCGTACGATCTTCGGGAACCATAACGCTCTTTCCTCGATCACCCATCTGCATTTACACAATTAAAACATGCAAATAAGCGTTAATAATATTCCAAAAACATATTAGCATCGAAATAATTAAATTAATCAACTTAATTAACAAACTAAAAAAAAAATTTGGGTTAACCATGGACGGACTTTTAATCAAAAAATTCAAACCATGGTAGGATTTAAATTCTGGAAATCCCACCATGGCTGGACAACTAGATCACACGTCCCACCATGGTGGGATGAAAATTCTGGAATTTCCACCATGGTGGGACGTTGGATCTGGTTGTCCAGCCATGGTGGATTTCCAGAAATTTAATCCCACCATGGTAGGACAACCAAACCACACGTCCCACCATGGTGGAACTTGGGGGAAAATTTTTTTTCCCCCATGGTTGGACGTGTGATTTGGTTGTCCAACCATGGGGGAAAATTTTTTTTTTCCTCCAAATTTCAAACTAACAACAAGAAATCGGAATTAAATTTGATAATTTCTATCTTTATACCAATTATTCATACAAATCTATACAAATTATTAACAACAAATTACTAACAACAAATTACTAACAACAAATTACTAACAAATTGATTTTACAACAAATCTAACAAGAACAAAAAAAACATACTATGAAATAATTATAAACTAACACAAAACAAATTACAACAACTTTATAACAACAAACAAATTAAAACAAACCCAATACAATCTCATACAAATAACAACCTAATAACTACAAGTTTAATTGAAAACAAAAACTAACTAACAACAAACAAATTCTAACAAATTAAACTACAACAATATAACTAGATCTACAAAACAAAACAAAAAAATTAAGAAGAAAAACATACCTTTTGGGGACGGCAGGGGCGGCAGGCACGGTGGTGGGGGACGGCGGGTGGCGGGTCGGCGGCCTACTGGTGGCAGTGGTGGCGGTGGGGGCGGTGGGGGTGTGGGAGAGGGTAAGGTGAGTGTGTTTGGGGTTTTGAATTTGAGAGAGTTTTGTTTTAGAGAGAGAAAGCAAAAGGGCAATTATCGTCTTTTTTATGAAAAACGTCGTCGATGTTTTCTAAAACGTCGTCGATGTTTTACAATCCGGATGCTAGTTGAAAGCTCATCATCTCTTTTTTCTTTAAAAAAAATGATGTCATTGAAAGTTCCTGCATAAAGACAAATAAATATCCCAACTTAAATGGAAATAGACTTCGTCAATTGCGTCTAAACTTGTCGTCACGAGGCTTGTTGATGACGGTAGCTCGTGGTTAGCCTCAGCGTCATTCTCTTCGTAACGGGAGATCAGGTCGCCACCCCCAGTCCGTCAGTCCGTCTTTCGTTCCGCCATTAAAGTCAGTCTGTCGGGTTTCTTGTTCCGGTTGATAGTTGTCCAAATAAGCAATGGATCATCGGGATTGTATCCATGAAATATGGCCATCAGTTCAATGTCGGGTTACGTCGTCGTCAAAAGGGGAAGCGCCGGGACTGGTTCCTCGTGTTTTCATAAGGTAAGCGTCGTCTCCGCAATAAAAAAGAAAAATTGCAGACAATGATGAAGTCATGAAGACGGTGTAAACCATTAGCCTGGGAGCGTTCGACGGTTGTCCGCGGGTCAGCTGAGACGGATTTAGAAGCATGGCGTCATGGCATCATTGTTGTCGACACGGGTCCATGAGAAGAGCCAATGTGAATCTCACCGTCAGGCTAAGCGACCGCCTCGATTTCGCAGCTCACACGCCAAATAGAAGGGGTGAATTTTGAACTTTGAGAACCAAGGACCGCGCCGAGTTAACAATGAGCACTGGGCATGTGTCTAAGAAGAAGCAATTCAGGGACAATTCGCTGGAAATCAGTCAGTGCACTGACGTTGAGGCGTTAGCAGTCCGTATGTCCTGCTGTGAAGCATGTTTCTCGCTTGAAGGAGCACAATACTGCATCCCTTAAATAAAAAAAATTGGTAAGTAAAATTTGAATTTGCTCACCTACACGCTTGAAGCTTCGGCTCGATGCAAGGCTGGCTCGTTTTTGAACTTGGCAGAGGCGTCAACTGAGAAAGGAACCACAGGAAGGTCACGAAGCTCGGAGTTTTCGTCGTCGGAAGCTGCGGCAAACTTAAATCCTTGCACACCAATGATGATAAATTGTGAAACCCTTCTATTCCTTTTATACATGAGCGAGAGACGGAGTTTTGGAAACGAGATATCGTCAGAGTCGTGTTATGGAAATTCATGCCAAAAAAAAATACTCCATATATCTTTTACTTTTAGCAAGTGAATATCAAAAAGAAATCAAAAAAAAAAAGAAAAAAAAAAAATCAAACACTTTCAAAGCTACGGAAAAGAGTGGTGGGAAATAATAATAAAAGTTTTATTACTTTCCAATGGCATGAATTTTGACGTCAAAGCAAGGGCGAAGCAGTCAAATGATCAATTGCAAAGCCACAAGACGGATACACGCTGGCACAAACTTACTATACGCGACGTACGAAATTTGATCAAAGTCGAGAAGCAGACAAAAGATTAAGTTCGGACGGAGTTTAGTAACAAAACTCGATGATTCGAGACCCGGTCATGCTGAAATACTCAAGACGTGTACATGACCGAATCTCGAGGGGGCAATTTGTAGGCACGTAAATTTTGTATAAGTGCCACGTCGGAAGTCAAAAGTCAAAATGTTGACCCGTCAAAGGAAAATAAACTAATATAATTGATTTGGACGAAATTATATTAAATTAGTCCATTTTAGTTATTTTAAATCCGGCTCGCTTATTTAAGTGACAAAACCCGTCAAATGGGTCAAATTCACTAAGACGAGTCAATCTCGCCTAGATGGGTCAAATATGCTCACATGGGCCGAAAAGACTACCTAGTCCATTAAGTGGAGAAGTCAAGCCTCTCATTTCTTATAAATACCCCACTTAGCTCTCATTTTGAGACTAATCAGAAAGAATCACAAAAAAAGAACCACCACACAAACACAAAAACTAAACTAGAGAAACAACACCTCTCTAGAACAAAAACCTCTCTACAAAAACCTCTTCCAAGAGAAATATTTAGAGAAAGACTACTCTACAATCTGACGTCAAGCATCCATTGCAAGTCATTTGAAGAGGAGAAATCAAATCAAAGGAAGGAGAACGAAGTCTTCAAATCAAGACCCTCCTTTAATCCGTCTATTCATCCAAATCGCGGAAATCGAATCAGTAGAATAACTAGTAATTTGTATCCGAAATCATTTAAATTAATAAAAATTTACTTTGTTTCATTATTTTGTGTTTTCTCTACTTATTTGCAGATCTACACAAATTTATTGTTACAACGTAAACCAACGTTTACATTACATTGTTAAAAATGATCCTAATGCGATTCCCGTACATTCCACGGGCTTTCAACTAGTTACTTTTAAACAAAGACAAGAAACCTAAAGAGACTTTTATGCTTTAGGGCTATTTAAGAATGAGATATATTCTAATTTCTAATTACCAAATCTTAAGGAGAATTGGAATTTGATGATTCACGATAAGGTTGTCAAGGTAATTAATTAGACTGTTTTGGCATGTAGTCTAGTAAGTAAGTGTTTATAAATTTACATTTGATAGGCATACGACTTTAAGCGTGTCAGTATTATTAATTCACAAACTCCACTTTTTTCTACAGTAACGCTATTGACTTGTCGATGTAGTCGAGCAAAAGCTTAACATAAAAGGGGATTGGACACTCTACATATTAAGAAGCAAGGAAATTCGGTGCAGAGATGGTGGTGGGTTTTGAGTGGGAAGTGGTCATTGATGGTGGGCAACGGTGGTGGTGGTTGTCCTAAGTTGGTGCACAAATTATACACTGAAACTATCAATGACGCGGCCACTTTTTAGCCTTCTCATCATACGACGGTCATACACAATAACTATCGTAATTGGTGTGGCCGTGTGGTCATTGAGCACGGTGTATCTCTTTCCAAACAAAATAAGTTTAAACATTCTGGGCTTCACAATCACAGTTGACATCACGCCAACAAGTGATCAAGTTGAATAATATGTTTATCAAAGGCTTCAAGAGATGAACTTTCTTGGTCAAGAGTCAAGACCTATTAAAAATAAAAGTCACGTTGTCAGTTGCAAAACTTGAGATCTAAAATGTGTTTAACTTGATAGTTTAATACATTAGCACATGGCTTTGGATCTAAGACGTGAAAAACGAACAGCTGCTAATACTCCAGGACTTCGAACTTTGTTTGTGACTCACGACATCATGGTTTAAAATATTCACAAATTTTCATTGAAGACGGGAATATCCGTCTTCAATGAAAATTGGTCAAATTCGCTCTCACAAGGAGGCAAGTGGGATCTATTTAGTTCCCTACTTGCCCTTCCACTTCTCTCCTTGTGAGAGGGGATTCGACTCGTCTTAATTGAAGACGGATATATACCCCGTTTTCAATAAGACCAACTGTAAAATATTAGTCGAGATATCGACTTTCGGCCGAGGGAAATCCTCGAGTTGAGTCTTTGTGAAGTTACCAAGATTTTTTAGGTTACCACGATTATTTTTGCGGCGATATTTATTTCCCGACGCAAAGACTATAGCTAACTAGCGAACTCCATGGTAGGGCTGAGCAAAATTATACGATACGGTTTTATTATACGTATCCGATACGATATACGGTTTCAATTATACGGATTTCCGTATATCCGATACGAATTTCCGTATATACGATACGGTTTATAAAAAACCGTATCGGATACGTATCGGCAAAATTATAAACCGGATATACGGTTTCCGATACGGTTCCTATTTTTAATATAAAATATTAAAATAAAATCATAAAACCACTAAACGCCGAGTATATCTATGACTCAATATTATTACTTTTACACATTTTAAAGTTATTTATTCTTATAATATGTGATACTCTTTTAACTTATTAAGAAAAATCATAAAATCACAAAAAAAATAAAAATAAGACATAAAATTTTACATAAATTGAATGGAAAACCGGATACCGGATATACGGTTTCCGGATATACGGAAAATCCGTATCGGATAAGGATACTTAAAATTGAGAGTTTTAAAACCGGATATCCGATACGGTTTTTAAAACCGTATCGGATATACGGTTTTGCTCACCCCTACTTAGACCTGGCAAATGGGTCAAACGGGTTGGGTTTGGATCGGGTCAATATGGGTCGGGTCATCTCGGGTTTGCTCAATCTTTCGGGTCGGGTCGCTTTCGGGTTTGGGTCAGTTTCGGGTTTGGGTCACTTCGGGTCTGGGTCATTTCGGGTATGAGTCATTTTGGGTCGGGTTATTTTAGATACATATCCGATTTATTTAGGCCATTTTCAGGTTAAAATGATCAAGTTAGTTTTCGAGTCAAGCCCGTGTCGAGGCAAACTGGCACGAGCCGACTTGGACCAAGCCGAGCTTGAGCTGCACGTGGGCCGTCTCGTCTCATTGTCACCCCTAATCACAATAAATTGGGTCATTTAGGGTCATTTCAAATCGAGTCGTGTGTAGGTCGGTGGTTTCGGGTCGGGTTATTTTGGGTCGGGTCTCTTTCGGGTCAGTCAAGGTTCGGGTCGGGTCTGGGTCGGGTCGGGTCAATTCGGGTTTCGGGTCATCCTCGGGTCAGGCAATTCCGGGTCGCTTTCGGGTCTCGGGTCAGCCTTATCGGGTCGGGTTATTCGGGTCGGGTCAGTTTTGCCAGGTCTACCCCTACTCCATGGTTTTGTACTTGTGTGAGTCAACCACAACCGAAATACCTAATAGAATATAACTATAATATATGGGACTCAACCATCACCTTAAGGTTTTGGTTGAGATGACTCATCTATTATCATGGTTTCAGAGCCAGAGTGACCAGAGGTCATGTGTTCAAACTCTGGCAGCTCCCAATATCTCGAAAATCACCAAGTGGAAACACCAAGCACAAGGAATGGGGAGCATGTGCACTAACCATCCACTCTTCAAGCCCAACGGGCATTCGAATGAGGGGTCATAATAGAATATGACTATAATATATGGGCCTCAACCATCACCTTAAGGTTTTGGTATAGATGAAGGCATCAACCATCATGTGTATGTTTAAGTAATTTAAAGTTTGTAATTTACATTTTAATTATTACTCCGTATGTGTAATGTTTTTGAGTTACGGAGTATATTGTAAATTTCTGAGCTTAATGCTTAAGTGAGCGAAGATGGAAACTTTATATTAAAGCTCATAATCTTTAAAACAAAACTCGAAAATTTTATTATAAAACTCAGAAACTCCACCACTAGTTGCAGTACATCAGTTGTATAGTCTATTTACTGATGCATAATGGGTACATTTTTGTTTGGTGTTGAGCGGGAGTATTCCCGACGGACAGCTGAAGAAATCTCTTTTTAGGTACTGAAGGCGACTTAATGGGTGGATCACTGGATCCGTTCCAAATTTGGTTCTTTTGGTGGCAATAGCAAGGCAACGAACACCTGGCCAATTGTTTTAAGATATGAGAACTCTCACACTCACACTAACCAACTTTGGTGATACGGACCATATTTAAGACCCAATAATCAAAATTAAGCCACGGTCATTGATTTCAAAGTAAGAATCTGATATTTGATGTCCTGGACAAAATGTGCTAGGCCTAGAAATTGTTGTTATATACAGAATACAGAGCACTTTTGTAGACATACTCACAAATTCTTTAATAACTAAAACTAGAGTACAAGGCACTAAGGCAGCTACATATTACAGTAGATCTTACAAAAACTTTCAGAGAAAATCACAGTTCAATAATAATGGAATTAGCTTCAATGAAGTATAGCCTACTTGCAGGCATATCTGCCCTTGTTTTGTTTCTCTACTGTCTGCTAAAATGCAAAGACACAAATATACCAAAAAATCACCACCACAACCATCTGGTGGTTGGCCTATTATAGGACACCTCAATCTTCTTGGAGCACTTCCTCACATATCCTTGGGAAATCTCGCCGATAAATACGGTCCATTCTTCATGATCAGGCTGGGTGTAAACAAAGTCTTAGTGGTTAGCTCACCTGCTATGGCTAAACAATGTCTGGGAACCAATGACCGGGTTTTTGTGAACCGACATAAATCCATCTTTGTTGAGCAACTTGCTTATAACTCTGCCATGCTTGGGTTTAGCAAATATGGCCCATACTGGCGTGAAATACGCAAAATATCAACTGTTGAACTGCTGTCAAATCACAGGTTAGAGATGTTTAAAGATGTCAGGATGTCTGAGCTGAGGTTGGCGATGAAGGGTTTGTACGATGTTCGTTCCGACAGTGATAATCCAGTGGAAATGAAATGCTGGTTTAATGATTTAAGCTTGAATAATATAGTAAGATTAATTGCAGGCAAGTCACTCAAGGAGTTTTATCAAGGTAAGGATTATAATAAGATTTCTAAGGCCTTGAGGGATTTTTTCGAGTTGGCAGCCGCTTTTGTTCCTGCTGATGCTCTACCATTTCTTAGATGGTTAGACATTGGAGGATACGAGAAAACCATGAAGGATGTTGCGAAAGAGATCGATTATGTAGCTCAAAAGTGGCTGGATGAGCATAAGAAAAAGGGAGTTGAAGATAAGCAGGATTTTATGGATGTGTTGATCGGGGTTTTTGAAGCCGAAAATCAGAATGCTTTCGAATTTGAAACAAATACAATAATTAAAGCAGTATCCATGGTATGTCTTCACTACATTTCTTGTACATTATCATCATAGTATGATTGAATTAATAAAGGGTAGCAAATAATGTGTGTGTATGTAATTTAACAAGATTACTTTTTGATAGGCGATGATTTTAGCAGCAACGGACACTACAGCAGTAACCCTGACATGGGCACTATCATTACTACTCAACAACAAAGAGGTTTTGAAGAAGATTCAAGCGGAATTAGACACCATCGTAGGAAAAGAAAGACAGGTAGAAGAATCAGATCTCAAGAACCTGGTATATCTTCAGGCAGTTCTCAAGGAGACGCTGAGACTCTACCCTGCTGCCCCGCTTTCAGTCCCTCGAGAATCAGTTGAAGACTGCACCATTAATGGTTACCACATCCCAGCTGGCACCCAGCTATTCGTCAATCTGTACAAGATACACAGAGATCCTGACGTCTGGCAGGATCCTTGTGAGTTTCGTCCCGAAAGGTTTCTTACAACTCACAAGGATTATGATGTCAAAGGAAAAACATTCGAGTTTATGCCATTTGGCAGTGGCAAGAGGATTTGTCCTGGAATAAATTTTGCGCTTCTGTTTATGCAGTTTACATTAGCAAATTTGCTTCATGGATTTGAGATATCAACTCCCACGGAGGAAAGTGTAGACATGACTGAAGGGTTTGGACTGACAAACCTCAAACGCACTCCTCTTGAAGTCATCCTCATCCCCCGCCTGCCTGACTGCCTTTATTAGTTTCAGTAAGATTGCATGGATCTCATAGTTGTGTTCTTTGAAGCATTGTTGTTATTGTGGTTGTCAGTGTAGAAATATTTTCTGCAATGATTTATCAGTTATAATAATACAAAACATTGTGTTCTTTGCTTCATTTTTTGCTAAATTATGTTTCTGTAAGTTAAGTTGGTCTCTCAACCAAAGGTACTTGGGGTCTTTGCTTCGCTTTTTTGCTAAATTATGTTCCTGTATGTGTGTTGTGGTGACCGTGTGACAGTTTGATGCAGTTCTTGACGCAATTTTCCATCTTAGGTTATTCGGAAACACTCTTTTTGTTTTGTAGTACAAAGGTAAGATTGAGTACATTTGACCCCCTTTACCCCGCAATTTGCGGGAGCCATTGCACTGGGGTGATGTTAATGGAAACAATTCATCAGTAAATTTAACTATCTGGAATACACGACCTTAACCTCTTGTTTTGAGATCGTAAACAACGCCATGAAACTTGGCCCAAGCAGTGATGTCATAACTTTAATACTCCGTATAACCTTAATTTATATAGAAAATCTTGAGAGCATTATCCTTTCATAAGTTTGAATGCATCATAAATTTCACAATTTACACTCACAATGGAGTATCAACAAAACTACCAAGGAGCCTTGTTTCTACTTCCCTACTGTCTGCTGAGATGAAAATTTAGGATTTCCAGCTTTCTACTACACAAACACCATCTTAATCTTCTAGTGGCATGACCCTTACCATGTTACTCACATCTTTTATGTCAAAAGAAAGGTAAACAAATGACCGAGATGGAGAGAGTATTTGCTTGTGATTAAAAGAGTTTACATGATGGGTAAGCCATTTTAACGACAAATGTAACCAGTAACATTTCCTAAGATATAACTGCTTCTTTGTCACAATACCGTCTTTTAACCTCGAGTCAAATCAACTAACAAAGAGTCGAAGGCAGCCAACCATGCTTTATGAACAACACAAATTAACTATGAATGTGCATCATCAATGCTCAGTTAAGTTCATTCTAATTCAAAAATTGAAGGAAGAAGTAATTTCAATCTTGTACTTCATGTAAAAATGGGACCCAAGTCTGAAATGTTGAGCTTCTGAGATTAAAACTCAAAATCATGTGAGTCTTTTCAAGAATGGTCACGTATCATGTGAATTGGAACATGCATGTGTACCTTCTACATTTAAACATCATGCATTCATGTTATACTACTTTCCATATATAACTCCATATTAAGCTATAATATGGAGTACTCCAATTTTCATACAATTATTATCAAACTTTTACAGTCATGAAACTTATAGTTACTGCCCGTAATTTTTACTATATTTTGGTCTTGGTCACCTTGATGCTTATTACCATAGGAACTCCAACTTATTCTACGGCTCAACATGGTACGTTTTTACTAGGCCATAATTTCGAGAGAATTATATATTTTCGTTTTCAATCTTTTTCCGAGACAATTATTCACTCATACGAAACTTTTTCAGTGAGAAATTTATTAGTATAATTTTTATTCCATACGAAGTACGGAGTATATAGTTTTTTTAACTAACATATTTTTACAGAAATCAAAACCAAAGAATTGGCTCGAAAAAAGAAAAACCTTATGTAAAAAACAAAGGGAGTAATACTTATTCCTTGGAAAATGTTACTCCTATCTTTTCATAAGATGTCTAGTAAATAGATGGCGTTTATAGGAACAGTTGGTCTTGCTTATAGGAAATAGGTATAATTTTTTTTTGTTTAAATAACCACAATATCATATTATGTCGCGGATAAAAAAAGGAAAAAAGCCACAAATTTTAAAGACGAGGAATAGAAAATGTACGTGTTGTTTAATAAGTCCATTGAAATGAGCATGTAAAGTTTTCTACTAATATTTCGTTTTTTTAGGTATTGTTGCAATCTTACATAAAAGCAGTTCTATAATCAAAGGGAATTCAAGTAAGCCTCAGCAAAAGGTACGTTATACACTTACCCTGAAATCGAACAATTCATTAACCTTACTTACCTAAAATTTTGTCAATTATAATATGCAACAAAAAACAGGCATACTAATTAATATTTGGAAATGTTGTAAACATTTTAATAAAATAAAATAAATATTTATTTATTCATATTCTTTTCATTATCTACAAATCGACATGATAAATTACAACTTAT
Source organism: Heliosperma pusillum (assembly GCA_022085475.1). Classification (NCBI taxonomy): domain Eukaryota; kingdom Viridiplantae; phylum Streptophyta; class Magnoliopsida; order Caryophyllales; family Caryophyllaceae; genus Heliosperma; species Heliosperma pusillum. The sequence continues at coordinate 19,941 of JAIUZE010003779.1, forward strand.
AAATTCTATAAGTGTAAATATTATAATAAAGAATTGCATTATGTTTAATTTACAACACTATCCTATTTATAATAATACAATGGGTAGTTACACAAACTAGTATGTCCCTTCACCAATTAACACATTGATTCACCAAGGGGCATAATATCCGTATTACACTCTAATACCGTAATATACTTACAGACATTCATTTTGATATATACTTTTGAAGATGCTTTTTTCACTTTTATTGGCTTAAGTAAAAAAATACTCAAGTTTGAAAATAGTTTTGTAAAATGGTAGTCAAACACCTATAACTTAATCAAGAAATAACTTTAAAAAAATGAAAATAAAAAACTTATTTTCAAAAACCAAAATAGTTTTCTTAAAATTAGAACAAACAAGCTCTTAAGTAATCAACTAGTTCCAAAATGAAATGACTCAACAACAGGTTTGTTCTCGAAAAAATAGTTATTTTGATGATAATACGAATGCTCAATAAACGTACTGTACTTAATATAAAAAAAACTATACTTCTCTTGATAGTTAAAACCTAATGAAAATTCTTGTATGTAGGCCAATAGTAGAGAAGAACTAGGAAGAGAGCTATATCCAATGGGATCAAGCTTGCCAGATTGTACCCATGCCTGTGGAGTATGCTCCCCTTGCAAGAGAGTCATGGTTAGCTTCCGATGCGCCTCCGAATCATGTCCCGTCGTGTACCGCTGCCTTTGCAAAGGCAAATATTATCATGTTCCTTCTTCCAAATGATGCTCTGTACTACGCTTACAGTTTTTATTAGCTAGGATTTTAGTTCAGGTTTCAGTACTCCTAGCAGTTAGATAATTTAGGACAAGGTTGGGAATCTTATACAGTTATACTCCGTATGGTAGGAGCTTTTCCTTAACTTGGGTATTTTCAAACTATGTTACTCAGATTCGCCTCTGTGAGTCATATACAAACGGGTGTTGTAGTTTCGAATAAGATTTCTATTTTGTGAAACTTTTTTTACAGTCTAATTCAATACTATTCAATACCAATCATTCATAATTAGCATTAGTATGCTTCACGAATGTCATTGATCGCGCTCCTTCAATTGAACGCGCTCCTTCAATTCGTTTATTTGCAATCTGAGAGGAGATAGTATTACACAAAATTTAAAGTTAACAAAAAAATGACTTGGAAAAAGGGTTTCGGGATCGACTGCTCTACCAAACATTGGTTTTCTGTAGCCCTAGACAATTCCAAACAGGACCAAGAAGATTATTAGCTGAAGACAAAAATCGATAAATCATACTGTGAATATTTAGATTAAATCATCAAATTCATTTATATTTTCATTTTCGTTTCGTTGTTGTACATCGTATTATATATACACTTCAGGTTTATCGAACAAGAACATCAAGGAGCTAACATATATGGTGATTTATACAGATAAGACATTTATACACTTTCAAAGATAACTACGTAAACTACTTATCATCTTCACTATCCAATTCGAATCCCTCGGCAGCTAAGAGGCGGCTAATTTCTATTTTCTTTTCCTCCTCAGCCTTCTTGCGCATCAAATCCCGCTTCTTTAGCACAAGGGTATGCCTCCTAAGTGTTGTTTGGAAGTTTTCTATTGAAGCCTTTTTTTCCCTCGCTAGTATTCTCTTCTCCTCTTCCGGATCAACCTGAAACCGTTGCGTAATCAGTATTACTCCAACACTTCTTATAATGATGCGTACGGCGTAGCCTTGTCTAACACTGGAGACTCGGGCATGGATATTAGACTTGGAAACTTTAATCCAAAAACATGAGTGATTTTACAAAATAGCAACGTCTGACATGCATCTATATATGCTACTTCTAGGCTTCTTATCCATCTTATACCGAAAATTACACTCTGTCTATGTCTCGTACTCTCGTGCCACAAAGAGATCTTTCTTTAGATATTGACACTAACACTTGACTTCACAAGGGAGTAAGGCACCCTTCGGGAGTAGGGGCAGAGGCAGGGGTTAACATCATGTATTTTACAAGTGTACACTTCCTCAGGGGTTTAATGGTACTTTTAATGATGAGGAATCAGAGATTTTCATGGGATGAAACAAAGTATAAGCTGTCGGTAATTCTGCATCCATAATCGCTATCAAAGGAATCAAAATTCACGAGTTTGGCAGTAACACTTTAAGGTTAAAAACTGATGACTGTGAAAAAATTACAGAAAACAACCCATATCACATGAGTTTGGCAATAACATTTTAAGCTTAAAACTAAAAGTCTAATCAGTACACTCAAGAAGGCCCAGCTCAAGCTTTCTTTGCCAAAACTATCAAATGTTCATAAACCAGCCTGAGGATATTATAGGCGTTTTGCTCAAAATTGGATTCCCTTAAAGATAGCATTTTCTCCGTAACCAATCTTTTTATGACCTTTATTCACATTTAATTATCTTTTAACCACGGTCCTCCTCTATAAACTCTCGTTGATGGTCTCAAATGATGACTTCTGTTAACCGCCCCCATATCATTTGGAAACTAAGGCCTTATTATTGTTTGGTGAGTTACTATGATTTCTTAGTTTATCGTTACTTCGGTTCGTTTGTATCTCCTTTTAATGAAATAAACAACAAAGCTTTCACAAGGACTGTAGCGGCAATACTTGGATAAGCTCTCTAAGTAATCTAATCTAGCATTGTTCTTAAGATGTTCTAAGTTAATAATGAAGGCTCCACACATAAAGACTAACGAGCATCATTTTTGCATTGAATGCTGGAACTAGTACAAAATTGCCTATTTTCAATGGAGCTAATAAAACTCGCAATTCATTGGTTTTGGATTATGATACAATAAAGTAAATGACTCGCTCAACTAGTGAGCTTCTATATATTGTGAAATACAAAGCATCTTATTCAATTCTCGTGGCAATTTTCGTTATGGTCATTCGAAAACAGCCTTTTTGTGTTGTTAACACATGAGGGTAAGGTTGTGTATCCCAGGCCCCTCTTACCAAGTAGTAAGTAGAACCCTTTTAGACACTAAGTAAGGTAATGTTAGTTATTGGAATAAATGAATTGATACCTTTGATCGAGCACGTTGCCGTGCTCTCAAATTCATGTCACGCTGCTGTTGTTCAGCCCAAGCCGCAATCGCCATATCACCACGCTGATCAAATGCCTTACGCTTTTTAATAAGCCACTCCATCCATGCTTGAGACGCCTAACATCAAAGACAGATTTGTAAATGACTATGCTGGATCCTTCATAAATGCAATATTTTATACTACGAGATGAGGAAGATAAAATGCAACATTTGAAACTCTATTTTGTAGAAACTCCTCTTTGGGGGAAAAAGCGAATAAATTTTTTACCTTCAACGGGTCAACCCGATTTTCAACATCATATTCTTTCCTCTGGTCTCTATCCATAAGCAGCTCATAGGCTGCTTGAACTTTGATGAAACGGGTCTCCGCTGTTTCACCTTCCTCAAGATTGCCTCTACCGTCATAGACTAAAAGTGCAAAAACATCAAACCATTTTAGTAGAAACGCAGTACTAAACACAATCTTTATCAGACCGACAAATACTCCCTAGTCCCTGCTATTCTTAGAAATCACCCCATTCACTTTAGCACAAAAAATTAAGGACAGCAAGTAGTAGACAAGTGGCGAGCGCAAAAGATCAATGTTGAAGCTTGATTAAAAGGGCCACAAGATATTTGTGTATAATTCAAATTGCAAGGGTAAAAGAGACATTTAAGATCCAAAACTTTATCAAACATTAAAATGGGGTAAAATTTTACCGAGTAGGCTAAAAAGAAAACGGAGCAATTCCTGAGAAAAAAGTGACCTAATGATTACAACACAGAACCTGACGAAAGTTGACGCGTGTTGGTACAAAGATGCAATGCAATTGTGGTGCAAGACACTTATTCAACGAAAGGTTGAATTATATTTGATATAATTATTAATTTTTGCTTTTGGCTAATCCGCCACAGCATCTGCAGCATTATTAGCGTACTCCAACATTCAATAATGCGGAACAATATTTGGCGCATTGGTGCCTCAGCAGGATCACAAATACGGCCAATACAGACTAAATGCTTAACTTGTGGTGAAATGTTTTTCTGCAGGCTTATTCGTTTCAACCAGAGCCTAAAAAGGTGAAAAACGACACTGATACCAAACTGAAAGCTTCGGAAACAGTTACATGAGATGCAGACATTTCATCACCATAGCTTTACTACTTTCAAAGAACAGCCACCAGGTACTTATTTCAAGTTATGGTAGGATGGCTGGCCTCACATCACCATCCACCTGCTTCTAGAACTAGTCCACAGTTGTTTATCCTCAAGGAACCCGTAATGAGTCAGTCTGGTACTTATTTCATTATTTGTATACAAATGGGAAAATGGAAAAAGAGAGTAAAATTGACCATCAACTACAAGCTCAAAGAAATAACACTGATAAACAAAATAAAATAAACATGATTAAAGTTTGGCAATAGCAACTCCAGTTGCTTCTTTCCCATCCAATTCAATCATGAAAACAAATAAAGCAATTTGAGGAAGTCGAGTCCATATAATAACATATTTCTCCCTCCCTGTTATTCTACAAGAACAAAAAGTATTGCTCGAATAGTCGAGTGCAACAAACCCTTTTGACCTCTGACACTTCCGGTAAATGTTTCTTATACAAAGCAGGTACACAATAATAGAGAGGGGGTGGGCGAGTGGTGGAAAGGTCAAAACATCCCAACTACTGGGCAACAAATCAGTTAGTCGACAAATACAATCGAAATCTAAAGAACAATGGATACACCAAAATATCGGAACACCCCTTGTTTTAAAGATCCATTTTGTGCCAAAATACAGTCACTGCATGGTGTCCAAACAGTTGATGGTCAATGGTAATAAAACTAGCAATACAATATGATAGATTTAACGAGAAATTTCCTAATTGATAAAAAAAAACTATCCCCGTACATCAACATATGTTTCATATATAATTTACAGAATCAGTTTATGCCCAAGAATATGAAGATAGGATAGCCTAAGTAACCTAAGTTACTTTTACCTTTACATTAAAGGTTCTCGTGCAAGAACTGGTTAGTAAATTGCCTGTGGAGAACACAGTAATCTATGGGGATGGGGTCAGCAATTACCACAAACTCATTCTTAGCTCACGTTCAAAAATGTAGGCCAACCAGCGTTATAACCTACTGCTAAAAACAAAGAGACCCCTCTTCATGAGTAGAATAAAAAAACACTAGAAAAAAGAATACAGAAAAGATTTACAGTAATTAACTCTTTGAAGAGACTAAACTAAAATTACGTGTACCATAAAAGTGCAATTATTTAACATGACATATAACCGCTTATTCATTAAAAAAACAAGAATAAAAAGCTAATCACACGTTAATTGAACCGCACACACATACAACATCATTGTGTCTGTCAGGATAAGACAGCATTTTACATGACTACTCTACAGAACTATAATACACACACAGATTACTGATAATTTATCATAAAAGATAACCGAAGCCTAAAAAAGGTCAAGTTAAGGACACAACACATACCATCAGGATGGTAAAATTTGGCCAAGCGTCTGTAAGCATATTTTATTTGCTCGTCATCTGCATCCCCTTCTAACTCTGTAAGTTCCGACACACAATCATACAATGAGCCCACAATACGCTAGAAAAAGCATATGAATATTAATACGGTGTCTCAGATTTAGCCCCCTTAAAATCAATCAAGGAATCTATTTTATAAGGAAAGTCGTGCTTCATGCGAATATGCGATACAAAACATTTCAAGTATGACGAACATTTCATAACATTGCACATGGACCAAAAAATTGAAAATTTGATGGTACATCGTCCAACCATTTAAGAAGCCATCACAAGTCACGACATTAAGATTCAGACAACGATACAAGCAAGATTGAACAAAGAAACCCAAGCTGCTTGTATGATTTAAGCATAGGAGGACCTAAATGTTCCACATTTTATAGTTAAGGACTCAACCTTTGATTTCGCTTTCTAATGAGTTACTAATTGATTGCCCTTATTTTGATTGTGAAGTAACGTCCTTCCATTCAATTGCGACTGCAAATTTCATTGCAAACAGGGGTGGGGCTAGGTATACCCAATCCCTTAATCCTACACTTTGCGGAAATCCTGGAGGCACTTAGTAAATTTCTAATTATTCAAAAGTTTGGAACTTTCTAACCCACTAGTTAACGACTAAACACTAACTTTATCGACTGGTGTCAACCAAGTTCATTTTGACATTATCTGGTTAAACTGTTTTAGTACCCACTCCGTCCCGGTCGTCCTTTCATTTTGGCACAAAGACCAAGGAAAGAGTCCCAAAATGGGGTCAAATTACTCATAAAAAACCTTCCTAATATAGAAAGGAAAACAATTGACTAAGACCGAGGGAGTACTAGTAATTGTAGAGAGAACTCTCATGATTTCTACTGGCAATTTCGTTTTGATGACAAGACTCAGTGGCAGACCTTAATTATGTCGATGGGGCGGCCCCACTAACCATCTAAGTCCATATTTTTATTTGAGCTAGTAAATGATCCCTAGTCCCCTTAGCTCGATGATGATGTGTAAGCATTGAACCGCGAGAATAGGTGTTCAAATCTTTTTTTGACAGCAAGGTGTTCAAATCTTGAACCCCTTATTTTTCCGCCACTCCTATTTACAATTACTCCCTATGTTTTACTTCGGAAATCAATGTATACAAGAATTAAGGTATTTGTAAAACCGTAAGTCTTGCTAAGACGGGTCAAATACTAGCACATGATGTAAATAAAGACAAAAATTTTGGTATTTCCTAGGTAACAAGTGGTGTGATTAGGCATGTATTTGACCCGTAAATTAAGACGGATGGTGTCCGTCTTGTGAGAATTTGTGTTTGTAAGACGGAGGGAGTAAAAAGGAAGTGCAAACCGAGAACATCATAAGGAGACTTCTCGCCAGCCCAATTAGAAGCTTTAGCGACATATCTCCGGTAATTCGATCGCAACCAAGTCTTAGTTATCATAAACTCCGACGACAACAATGAAGAATCAACGGAACGCGAAGGAAAATGGAGTTTACGGCGTAAGAGACTAACACCACGGTCCTTGCAGCATATCGCCATGGATGTAAACACGGCATTTGGGCGGAATATCGCCCTCAAACTATGGCTCATATTGAAATTAAACAAGCTCAAGAATGAATTAGGTTGTAACAGATGGAATTGAAGGAGAAAGGGAGGAGTAATTGGGAAATTAGGGTTTGGTTTGAGTTATAGAAAGGTGTGGGTAGGATGAGAAAGCGTGAAGGAAGTGAATAGAGTAAAAAAAATTGGGGGAAAATGAAACTAACTTTTGAATCTCAACGGTACAAGTGTGGAGAAATGGATTAATTCTGGGTTTTACCGGTACAATTATGTGGACACTTTTGGTTCCATCACTCGTTTTTCAGTCTTAGGATTCCATCAGATTCTGAATCTTCCAAAATGTAAGTGGGGCTGGTCTTGAATCTTGACAAGTGGGCAATTTGGTTTCGGATCACCTTAGTTCGGGCTATGTCATTTTTCGAACAACGGGCAAATAGCGGTCCGGCCCGATAACACGACACGAACTCGACACAAAGTTAGCGGGTTCAGGTTGAGACATTTAAGTTATTGGGTCGATATGAACACGACACGAAAGTTAAATGGGTCGGGTTAGGGTTGGGGTCTTACGACACGAATAACTCATTTGATCTAAGTGGGTTACTTTTTTTGTTCAGTTGAGTTATTAACCTATTTAACCCAGGTAAAGATATATCCAAATGGGATGTTGAAATCCTACATTTTGGGTCAAACAAGTCATTTGGATTAATCGAGTTAGATGGGTTGAGTAACATAAAATTGATCTGTTTAAATTAAATGGGTTAAACAGGTCGGTTGGGTTATAAGAAAGTTAATTGGGTTGGGTTAGGATTGAGGTGTATGACCCATTTAAGTAAATGAGTTGGGTTAGGGTTGAGTGGTAGATGAGTCGACACAAACACGAACCCGACACAACACGACCTGTTTGCGAGATCTAATTTTTTGTGTTACTTTATTTAAATTGTTTTGGCCGATAATACCATCGTTGTTGTTTTGTTTAATGTCACTAAGAAGCTGATTTACTTCCTCCATTCCATTTATTTGATCATTTCTATACATATTCCTATTTAGGAAATTTAATTCAATTTTATGCATTTCCTTATTAGGGAAACTTTAAGCCACAAAGTTATTTTTAAACCCCTTATCTTTAGGGTAATGATAAACCCACTACCATTTTCACTAATGTCACTCAAGTTGTGAGAGAGTGAATAGTAAGATACACATACAATTAGTTTGTATTTGAGTGACGTTAAACAAAACAGTGGCGGCGTTTATCATTGCCTTATCTTTATGCCCTTCCTATAATTCCAACCATTCTCAATATCCACCACACTCGTCTTCATAGCAACCACCACGCCAACATTGTCCACCACGACTCCTCCCCACCAAAACCAAAATGCCCACTGTAACACCCCAATATACCAAGGTGCCTTACAAGACCCCCTTAGCACACGGAAGTGCTACCATCTCAGTTGCCCGAGGTAGTAAATATCACAACAAGCAATAAAGGAAACAACATTATTTAATCAATTTTAAATGTCAATACAAATCCCAAAACCGATGGCATACCATCTGATCAAACTCCAAATCAATAAAAGAAATGTATAAAGAATGCTAGTCAAGTATCTAAGACTCCAATGCAAAGCGGAAGCTAGACTCAATAAGTGATCTCATCTTCGATCCCATCGAAACCTCTAACGATTACCTGCGATCACCTGCTCAGCATTCCCCAATGGATTACATCAGTTTTGCAAAACAGTAAAGGGGTCAGTATTCGCATGTACCGACCAACGTACAAGATAAGCACAAGGGAAAGAGAAACCAGAGGGTCACCGCAGCGGACACCTCAGTAGACTCAGGTTACCGGCCTGCTCTACAAAACCACCTATTGAGCCTGGACCGCAGCCACAGGCGTCGAAAGCCCCTCTCACCGCAGCGAGAGAACCCGGATCATTAATGTGCACATCCCTCACGTGGCGTGATAACCACGGGGGTGAAATCGGGGTGTGATCCGTCTCCAACGGAATCACCAAGCACAGTAACCATAGTAACCAAGTAACCATCGTCAACAACCCCAAACCCGAACTCCATCAACACCATCATCAACCATTTATCAAGAACATATAACATCTTATAAACATCGATTAATAATGCAATACTGAGTATGGAAACCCTACCTTATCGAAATCCGCAAAAAGCACAAGTAATCAGAAGCGTTCCTCTACGAAGCCCCCTTCTAACAATCACAATCACATAATCATTACAAACTCATCCCCTTTTCCCCCAATTCAATTAGGGTTGCAAAAATAATCACAATTGAATCATAAACATGCATACTTACCAAAGAAGTGTGTTGGACCAATTTCATAAGTTTTGATAATGACATATGTTTACGTAATAATATGTTTTACTCGATATATCATATGCGTGTAATTGTGTGCTTTAGTCTTATTATAGCTAGCAACAATTATGAGACGAAAGATCAAAGTTAGGCATAACTTTGATAAAGTCTGTGAGACAAAGTTATGACAACTTCAGGAATAACTTTGGAAGTAACGTGGAAGTATGCTAACCAGGCATAACTTTAAGGAAAATCGCTTCAAACAAGATCTACATAAATCTACACAAGACTCGAGATGGAGGGTCTTTGTGATCAAGATGAAGAGATGATCCGTATACTGAAGATCTTTGTGAAGATTAGATAGTATAGGTCGTCATTCGGTAACTATTCCATTCGAGAGATTTTATGTTCAAAAGTTATAGCTTTAGTCTATGATTTTGAATGATAAAATATTGATGCATGATTTTGGAAATAAAATGTTTTGAAATGTTTTCAAAAGTGAAAGAGTTTTATTTTTATATTTATCAATTATTTTAATAGAGAATATATTTATGAGATTCTATTGGTTAGTAATACAACTTATGGGTTGTCATGCTACCTAGGGTTTCTAATATATTCTATCTCAATTTGTTGTTAACCTAATTAGCCCACCTAGTGTTTGAGCCATCTAGGGTTTCGTGAAACCTAGTATTGTGCCTCCTAGGGTTGCGTGCCTCCTAGGGTTTCGTGAGCTAGAGGATTTCGGCCTCCATAGGTTGTTTCCTTAGTTTACCTAATCTAGGATTCTACTATATCTTTACAACAATATTTTGAGATATCAAGATAAATATATTTCTATAAGATAAACCAAATAATATTTTGAGATAAAGATATTTCTAAAAGATAAGCAAATATTATTTTATGATAAGATAAGTATCTTTATTAAATATTATACTAGGGTTTTAGATCTACTATGATTCTACTACTATAAATACTCATTCACATACTAATTGCAAAATACACGAAACACACATATTTACACGGCTATTATTTTACTTGTGTTGATTTTCCAAAATCGTTTTAAAGCAAACCTTTGAGCAAATATTTATTATTTTTAGAGTTTGTTTTTAAAAGAGTCGTGCATCAATTATTATCAATCGCTTGAGTGAAATACGTTATTGGATAATAGTACATCATTATAAGCTTACAATTCTTTAACGGGAATCTGTGTGAGTTATATTGTACTTTCTTATTAGCGTAAGATAGTATAGAGTATTTAGCGATACCATCCTGAGTTATAATCATAGTGTTGATTATACGAGTGGGTTGGTAATTTTTGTAATCCGTAGAAAGGTACTAAAAATTATTAATCGAGAATAGTGGACGTAGGTTTCAACGTGTGAAACTGAACCACTTCAAAAATCGTGTGCCTCTCTCTTATCTCTTTACTTTTCGTTATTTCGTTATTCGCGCTTACTTTGATTAATTAATTAGTTGATTTTAATTCATAAGATTAAATAATTAATTACATATCATATAAATCGAAAAAGTGGGGCTAGTTTTTAATACTCAATTCACCCCCCCCCCCCCTCTTTCGTATTCGATCAATAGACTCTACAAAGTGAATCAAGGCAATGGAACAATCGAATCCGGCATGAGATGATCAAAGGCCACTTGAGGAATTAGAGAGGATTTTGGAAGCTAGGGTTTGAGATTATGAAAGCGTAAAACCGATTATGAAACTAATTCCTTATAATAACCTAGTAAGCACTTGTCTTATCTAACCTCGAAACCCGTCGTACTCGGTCGAGTACATTATGTACTCGGCCGAAAGACTCACTCGGTTACGCGAGATCAGAAGCACCCAAAAGACACCAGCCAAATTCACTCGGTCGAGTGGCATATACTCTACTCGGTCGAGTAAGCCCTACTCGGCTGAGTCCCCCAACACATATAAATACGGAGTATTACACCCACCACCACTCCTCTTCACCATGTTCATCACCAGCGGCACCTTTAGGACCTCACAATGCTGCAGAAATAATGGCCAACTTCGATAACCACCAATAGCATTATAAAGATATAGGTCAAACCATTGTTTCTTCCACTCCGGTGACTGGTACAAATGTCACTTTTGTAGATTATATTTAACTATGGAAGATAGAGATCGGTTGTCTACACCAAATGAGATTGTTAATAAGAAGAATGGCGATAAGACGCCACCGGGTCGTACCGAATTTGAGTACCACTTTAATTATATAATACAATAAATACAATGAAAATTTGAACCCTTAATTTTTGCGCCAAAATTATAAAGGTTAAGAATGTAATTACACTACGTATTTAAATCAATCCATGAGTGTAAATTAAATCAAATCGTTGAGGATAAAATGGTTTAATCAATCAATATTTCTTGAATAAATCCATAATACGCTATGATCAGCTTCAACTCACAAGTAAAATCCGTATAATACATGATGTTTCATCATATTTCTATATACTCTTATTCAATATGCAATTGTTCTGCCGAGTAATTTTTTTATCTTCACGAACTCTGCCAAATTGAACTATATGTTATTGTTCTTGATTTTGATTAGAATATATGCTCATGAATCTAACAATAGTTGAACTCTGCCGACTAAGGGTAATTAAGGGGAAAGACACATCATATTTATATATTATCAATTGACAATCTCCTAGCAGAATTGAGACCAAAGCCATGCCTCCATGCTATTGATAATTACAGTAGATTGGGGAGAGGTAGAAGGTCTAACCAATTACTACATGCAATTTAGTTTTAATCTTCAATTAATTATAAATGTAATGTTTCTAATAAAGTTCCGAAAATACCCTTTACTGTATAATTAATTTGAAATTCAAAAAGTTGGAGGGGGAAGCAAAAATGTTAAATAAATTACCATTATGTCATCGGTGGCACTCAAGTTGTGATAAAGTGAATAATAAGATACACATATATTTAGTTTGTATTTGAGTGACATTAAACAAAACAGTGACGGCGTTATCATTGCCTTATCTTTATGGCCTTCCTACAATTCCAACCATTCTCAATATCGACCACACTCATCTTCATAGCAACCACCACACCAACACTGTCCACCAACACTCCTCCCCACCAAAACCAAAACGCCCACCACCACTCCTTTTCACCATGTTCATCACCGGCGGCACCTTCGGGACCTCACAATGCTGCAGAAACAGTGACCAACTTCGATAACCACCAACAGTAGTATAAAGATATAGGCCCAACCATCGTTTCTTTCACTCCGGTGACTGGTACAAATGTCACTTTTGTAGATTATATTTAAATATGGAAGATAGAGATCGGTTGTCTGCGCGGGGTGATATTGTTAATAAGAATATACATTTGTTAGCGGTGAGGCGAGTGGTTGTCGAAGGCGAGATTTCAAGGAGAGGAGGGAGGAGCAGCGACGCCGGGCCGGGTTAGAGTAATGGGTTGTCGACGACTCACAATTCTGGTGAGGGTGAGGGTGGTGGTGGATAAGTTATTAGGGATAAGGTCGTGGTGTTGATGTCGATAACAGCCTCACAGAGTGATTATAGGCGGAGTTGTTAATGGTGGGGTTTGGATATGGCTTATAAAGTTGATTTCGGGTATAGTTGTAAAGCTTAATATAATAATATTAATTCTAAAACTTAGGAATAAATGGAATTGAAGAAGTGTATTGGTATTTTACTATCCACTTTCGTACAACTTAAGTGGCATTACTAATACGGTAGTTGATTTATCATCACCCATTATTTTTGTTGGCTTGTATCTTAATTAATATAAAATGTTTTGTTTCAAATTAGTTTAGCTAGTGTTTGAGAGCATCGAATTAATTTCATTTTCAATAATTTGGGGCGTTTGATTCATCAATGGGTAAGGGATGGAAACAAGAAAGATAAAGAGTGTAAAAAGAATGAGATTACCCAAATTTTAACTTATTCTTTAGTTATCTCATCCAAGGGAACAGACTAGAGAAGAAAACAAATAAAAATCATTTTATCCACCAATACTACAAAAGCCAACACCACATCTCACACCCACCCTCAACGATGGCCAACGTCGGCGCTCCTACCCCTAATGTCGATGTCCTACTAAAATACTCGTCGTATTAACCCTCCCAATTATTATAAAGAATGCATATAAGTTGTGAAATGAAAAATTAATTTGGTGGGGTAATTTTGGAGGAAATAGCAAAAGATAAATCATTGTGATTCGTAAAAAAAAAGCACTAAGTTGCTTATCCGCTCTCCATAACAAGTTAAAATCACATTAGATAACTTCTATAATAATCAAAAGACCTTTACAATGACAAGGGTGGTATTTTAAATAAGGGATATAGGGTTATATGTGGGGTGGCGTAGCTAGGGCGTCGTAGATGGTGTGATAAGGGTGTCGTTGTTGCGGCGTTGATAATGGTAGTGTCTGATATATGATTATTTTGGACCGTTTCCCCTCCTTATTTTCTTATGTTTCATCGCATTTAGTTTTGTTTGGCGTCGGTTTTATCGTATTTTGGCCCTCATCTCGTGTACTCTCATACCATTTAATTCCGTCTCAATTCACAGGAAATATGTCAAGACAAGGACGAGACGGGATGAGAACCGAGAAACCGTCACAAAACTAAACACAATGAAGAAAGGAAGAAAAGGAGAGGAAGAAGAGGATACAAGGGGCTCAGCCGGCCAAGCCACCGGCATCCGGCTAGCCGACTGAGCACCCAAAACTCATACCAAGGAAGGAAGAAAAGAAGAGAAAGAGCATAGGGGCTCAGCCGATCCAGGCCACCGGCAGCCGGCTGGCCGGCTGAGCACCCCCAATACACCATAACAAAACTTGAAATATGTAAGAACATCAGGTGGTCTCAGCCGGTCAAGGCCACCGGCAGCCGGCTGGCCGGCTGAGACCTCTTTCACACGAGAAAACTCAAGTTTGAAGTCATTGGGGCTCAGCCGGTCAAGGCCACCGGCGGCCGGTCGACCGGTTGAGACCTCCACTCCGCATTTCCACTTCCTTTCTTATTTTGAACCCTAAATCTCACCAACCTATATATACCCCTCTCCTAATTCATTTTAGACACACAACCCTAGACATAAAAACCCTAGATTTTAGCCTTCAATATTCCTAATCATTACTCTAATCCTTTGATAATTAGCACTAATTACTCTAGTTTTCTACTTAGTTGTTTTTAGATCTAGTCTTTCCTTTAGCTAGTATTGAACAATTGGGTTGTAATTTGAAGCAAGAGGGGACTCCTATTTGATTATTAATCCAAGTTTCATCCTTTATTACAAGTTTTGGTATAATTCCTCATCTTTATTTCATTACTTGTCTTTTAATTACTTGTTCTTGTTTATTTGCTTAGTTCTTATGTTGAATATGCCTTCTCTTGTTTGTTTCATATCAAAGTTTTCGTCTTTAATGCCTTCCTTCATTAGTATGAGTGAGTAGTGTTAGACTAGGGGAAGATGGGGGATTTAATGTGAGTTTATGGGTTGATTATGGTAATTGGGCATAAAGATTAAGTCTTTTGGTAGTTTTCTTGTTTTGTGCACACAAGGTGTTTGTTGAAATGCTTGAATGAGTAATTTGAGTTTTTCTTATGTTTTATTGCTAGTTTGAGTGAGAGCTTGGACTTGTATTGTTGTTGTGTGTGTTGGATGTTTAGGGAGAGGTTAGGGCGAGAACCCAATCAAACCTTAGACTAGGGCTCGTCTCGCACCGAGAGGTGGAGGCTTGTCTTTTAATCCGTCTTACACCGAGAGGTGGAGACATGTTTAGACTATCTTTAGACTAGTCCTAACCCCCACCATAATTGACCCTTACTTGCTTTAATGAACCCATCCACCCTAGTTCCTTTTAATTATTGTTTTTACATCACATATTTACCTTCTTGTTAGCCTAGTTTATTTTTAATCCTCTTCAACATGCTACTAGCTAGAACTAAACTAGAACTTGATTAAACCGACTTAGAACCATAATTACCGTCCCTTGGGATACGACCCTTGCAATACCCAACGATAACTCGTTCGCTTGCGAGGTTAAGTAAAACTCCATCAGTGTCCTTGACGGTAGTTGTCGGTGGTGGTGACGTGTCTTGGTGATAATGGGTGTTAGAGGCGGATATAGGATGTCAATGTCGTTGTAGGGCAGTAGTGGTCACAGGTGGGTTGTGGTGGCGTCGTGGCGGTGGTTGTTGAGCTGGGCTTTAATGGTGAACTGCGGTAATGACATGATGGTAAGTTGGTAACTGATAATTGAGGATGATGAGTAAGTTAAAGGGGAAAAGAAATTCCATTTCCCACAAGGTGAAGCAGTGGAGTTAAAGGAGTTTGGGCTTTTGGGGTGAAAGGAAGGGAATTTCATGCTTCAATGTTTCAAATTACCAACATGCTTCTATTATGTTCAAAATGGTAATTTTGCATGCCCGAATATGGAATTCACAATTACATTTAGTCGATCTATTCTTCTTAGATTGTCGGGATCCATATTTTCCTTGGGTCGCCCGCTCCTTGAACAACAGCAATATGAACCCAACAACTCTGGTTGTCTTCTGTTTTTGGCCTCGTTAATTGCTTTCACCAAAGTAAACCCGTTTTCAAACTATCCTTTGAGCCCAATTAAAAGACTCGTAGGCCATAAATTCGTGATAAATAATGGGTTGTAATCAACGCGGTCACCACTGAAATACTCAAATGAAACATGTTAATATGCAATTTGTATCATGATTAGGTAATAAAAAATACAATTACAATACGCAAAACAGTCTAAAAACAAATACAACTGATTTTGAGTGCGGAGGGAATGTTCATACTCAAAGTCCAGGCCATGGCTGGATGTTGATATTCAACGCCCAAACCATGGTTAGATGTTGAATATCAACACCCAACCATGGCCAGACGTTGATATTCAACATCCAGCCATGGTATGGACGTTGATTATCAACATCCTACCATGGTTGGACCTTGACATTCAACATTTGACCATGGTTGGATGTTGAATATCAACGTTTCATCTATGGTTGGACGTTGATAGTATCATCGTCCAACCATTTTTGGCATCTTGTTACAAAATTTGATGAAACGTAGTATAATTACATTTACGCAATACATTAATACAAAATTAAAAACATAATTAAGCAATGTCATGTGGATTCGAGAAAAAAAAATAACAAAGCAATAAATTTAGTTAGTTAATTGCCGGAGATACAGGGTCCGACATTTATTGCGATTTTAAAAATGTTACTATATTCTTTTGAAATTCGTTAGCTTTATTTGTTTTGTTTGAATTTGAGAGAAAGACCATTTGTTTGAAAACATCGACCATATTTTTTAACCTCCTAATTTTTAGGACACCGGTTGGTTGAATTATTCCTATAAAATAATCTTATCTTAGGTGCTGTTTGGTTACCACTTTAGAAGTGGGTTAATTAGAAAATCCCATGAATTTGGAAAAATGAGGATGTTTGGTTTCCCAAATTCCCATGATTTTGTGTTTCCTTGGCATTGCAAGCTCCTCTGTTATGGAGGAATTTAACTACCTAGCTCCCCCTAGGTAATTGAAACCTCTCACATTCATTGATATCCCGCATGCCAACCAAACGGTTTTTAAGCAATTCACGCGTTTTTGAAATAGATGGGAGTTTAATACATCCATGACAACCAATCGACACCTTATTCTATTATATTTAATGAACTTAAATATAATTATCATATACTCATGATTGTGAAGGAAAAAAAAACTTTATAAATATTTTATGTTCGATTTTTGGATCATCTATTTTTTGTGTTCTTTTGTCACACAACATTTAAAAACCTTTATTTACAAAACACTATATATAGAAAAAAAAAGTTTGTCAAATACAACCTTTAATATATTCTTGTCAAACACGACATTTTGGTCGGCCGAGAAGTACAATAATTTCTGGTCGTTTAAGTGTTTCGCTTGTGAGAACCTACATGCACTGCCCTCGAACCACCACTTGAAACCAACAACCACCACAACTACCATCTATCTTGCACTTGCCTCTACCTACATATCAAATTTCAGACCAAACAAAACATCATAACCCCACTAAAAGAACAACGAAAAACCCCTGACCACCCGATGTAAACACAAATTACAACAACCCTCTTTAATCAACCTTACTCTACACACTAATCGACCCCACGTAAGGCCTCCTTTGACTACCTTGTTGACAAAAACCGACATTTCCAACGAGTACAATAACACCTCAAATCGACCTCGTTTACTAACTCAGACATTGACTGAAAGTCATCCTGTAAAGATATCGTATTTTTGGCTTTAAACTGAGTCAAACTAGCCCCTTCACCGCCTCGAAACCACCACCTAACACCATAACCCACCACAACCAA
Organism: Heliosperma pusillum; assembly: GCA_022085475.1. Classification (NCBI taxonomy): domain Eukaryota; kingdom Viridiplantae; phylum Streptophyta; class Magnoliopsida; order Caryophyllales; family Caryophyllaceae; genus Heliosperma; species Heliosperma pusillum. The sequence continues at coordinate 37,779 of JAIUZE010003779.1, forward strand.
CACAACCACGATCTTCCATAGAATGCCCTCTATCACCATACTAAATTAAAGTTTTTATTTGACAATTTTTTATACCTTATATTTGCGATCTTCAACCCGGTATACCTTAAGGAAATGATAAGGTCACAATACTTTTGTTAATACCACAATAATACAAGTGAAATTTAAGGACAAGTTATTATCCACCAATCACCATCTCACAAAAACGAGTGGAATTAGTAATTTCGAAGTGACATTATGCCTTGTCAGAATTTAGTCGCGGAGTTTATTTTCGCAGTACGTTTTTTTACTCATTTTAGTACTTTTTACACCAAAGAATCCATTTGTTACCCTTCACAAAAAATACATCAAACCTAATTTCCTCTACATTTTCTCTACGAATTAACCTTCTTCAAGTTCCATAAAATTATTTTTCAAGTATGAACGATTATTCAAATGAAAAACTGAAGTTATTGCAATATTTATACAATCAAATAGCTCAGCCGTAAATATTGAATTTGGAAATTTGACCCTGAAAGCCATATACTTTTGAAAAGGCAATGGACGTAAAAAAAACAGTATGTCTTTGTTAGTTTGTTACATACAAGTATACAACAAGCGAGAATATAATTGGACGTAGTACGTTTATCACTGGCATTAGTTTTTCGATTCGATTAGTACGTAGTACGTTTATCAATAAAGAATACGTGTTTGTAAAATTATTCAATCAATATACAAGACATGTTAACTTATGTAGTTGGTTTAATGAAATACATTATTTAATAACACAATACATAACTAAATATGGGTGGATGAAAATAGAGGAGAATAGGTATGTGAAATTAGAGATAATAATTTCGAGAAAAGTTATAGGGGAAAATGAGATGGAAAATGAAAGGATTATAATTAGGAAAAATTAATAGCAATAATCCATCCTATTGGTCGTATTCCACCATTAATCCATATTCTATTTAATCCCACAATAAACCCAACTACTTAACCTTACATCAAAGCCTAAACCAGTTGGAAGGGCTACCTATCCAACCGGTTAAAGCCTTAGTTTTCTTTTTTCATTTGTTCAGTCTTCCTTCCTCCTCCATTAACAACCTTCTTCTTCATCATCAACATCAACATCAATTCATCATTATATTTACCACACCATTTTCACCACCACAACAACAATCACCTCAATCTCTTTTCCGTTTAAAATGGACTAAATTGTCATTAACACAGTAAAAAAAAACATACCATATCTCTTTTCTTAATTTCTGGGAAACATAAGTTTCCGTCTCTCCTCCATCAACTGATCAATTTAATCAGATCATAATCACATATCGGTACCACAATTTCACCACCAATTTACCCTATTTAGCATATCAGCAAAAATCCCCATTTTCACATGAACCCTAACTCTCTTTGCCATATCAACAAATACCCAAAAATAAGTGAAATAAGTGGAGGCGGTATACTGGTCAGGCGGCGCAAGGTGGTGCAATAAGTGGTTGTGTGTTGCTCTGGAGTGAGGTTTGTTGTGAGGATCCGGTGGTGGTGGATGACGATGTGGATATGACAACAGTCGAATTAGGCGTGATGGTTGGTGAGATAATCTGATGTTAATGGGGACTAGTAGTGAAAATGGTGTGGTGAGGAATTTATGATTAATTGATGATAAAGTAGGTTAATTAATGTTTATGGCTTGAAGAATGAGGAGATAAATATTGAGGAAAAAGAATGAAAGTGTAAAGAAGATGAAGAAAGAAGAAGATAAAGAAGACTTGAATAATAAAATAAATAAGTGGGCCCACGCTTGAATTTTACCGGAAACAACAAATTACTAGGAGACGAGAAAAAGGAACGTACCTCTGAGGTACTACCTCACAAGCAAGGACCCGCCCGACCCATCTACCCAACCTGGCCCGTATATTAAAAAAATAAAAATAAAAATAAAAATTTAACAAAACCCTATTTCCTCATCTACCTAAACCATTCCCCAGTATCATAACACCCATACCAAAACCCTATTTCCTCATCTTCAATAAATCCTTCTATTTGATCAGGTTCAAAGTTCCATATTTGAAGACTATGGAGAAGCTAAACATCAGGTACAATCATCTCGTCCTTTGGAATTTCTCATCCACTTTATTAAGTGTAATCATCAATTGATTGATTGTCAATTTATTTATCGTTTTTCAACTATTACTCTAATCGCTAATTGATTGATCATTTTTATTGAAATTGTTGTTGTGCTGATTATTGAAGTTTTTTTTGTTAGCAAACTCTATCACTCGTTAATCGTCAATCGATTGATCATTTTTTTAATTGTTGTGCTGATTATTGAAGTTTTTTTTGTTAGCAAACTCTATCACTCGTTTTTGTTAGCATTACTTCTTCCCTGTTTGCCCAATTTATTATTCTAGATATAGATATTTGTGGTCTTATTTTATATGACAAGTACGTTTGTCAGCCTCCTCGTCGTCGTATGTTGCTATTGGGTGTATTTTATACAAGGTATAGAAGGTGCATGCATGAATTATTAAACTTTACGACACTTACATATGTAGGAATTTTCCCGAGCTTCAAATATAAATTTCAAGTATTGTACGGAATTTTTTGGCTCAATCCTATGAGACGTAAATTATATAATACTTTTTTAGCATGGTGTTAAACTTTATGAGCCGTCTTATTCTTGGGCTGCAAGAAAAATTTCGAGTATTCTGGTGGAAGTTTGGTGCTTAATTCTCTAAATCGCAAATTTTTGTGCTTATTTCTATTTCGTATTACACTGACCTTTAAAAAAAAAGGTTGGACAAAAGACCGAACACAGAAATGTCATTAGCAAAACGCATAACAAAACAACTATTGTCCCTTAGGCGACAAAGGTTTGAGATGTGTAATTAACTTTTTCGTATTTTTATTGATATATAGTTTTTCATTAAATGTTTTCAGTGATAAAACAAGTAAGGAGAAGACTTTGCTATGCTATGCAAGGAAAAAAAAGCAGACAAGCCTACTTTGAGGTAAGTGATGTCAATCATGGTTTTTTAGTCATTTAAAAAAACCGGTAACTATTGAAAATCTTGTGAATATGCTGAAAAAAACTATAAGCAACAACCATAAAAAGCCAATGAAACTGTTTTGCTGGTGTAATAACTTTTTAAGTTTACAGAAGAGTTTTTTTTTTAAAATTATATAGGAAACATATCATTATTAGACAACATTCTGAGCATTAAGCCATACTTTATGAGCATTTTATGTAAGTTTGTGAGTATCAAGGTATTGAACATATCAAGTTTATACAACATTCTGAGCATTAAGCCAATGAGAATTTTTAAGCATCATATGGAAGTTTATAAGATTTTCTTTTAGCACAATTTTCACATTTTTTTTATCACGTATAATTTTTTAGACGCTAATTTACATTTCTTGTAATTTACATAGACCTGACGAAAAAAAGAGGCGGGCAGAATCGACTTTGGTGACTTCTAAAAAGGCAAAAAGCACAAGTGAAAAAGAACCACCAGATGAAGACAACGGAATTCGAACAAAAGTACAGCCATTGGTAGACGAAAATGCAAAAGAAGATACTTCTGATGTTGAGGATGTATCATTTGGTATGCGGAAGCTAAAAACAAGGATGTCCCCAAATGACTTTGTCACACTCTTGACTGAACTATCCTCAACACAACTGAGCAGTCTAGCAACAACACCGTTCAAGTATTTTTTGGATTTGAAAGTCACCAGGTTCCCATCCAAACTAGCTCACTATATAGTGTCTACGTATAATTTTAGAGATCATGAGACCGTGTTGACAAACGGCCAGCGTTTCACATTTAGGAAAAAAGATGTTCACAATGTACTGGGTTTACCGATAGGACCAGTACTTATGACTGGTAAACCTACTGTCTCAGCCCAACAATCTGAAACCGTGTTTTCGGAATGGATCAATCAGTTTGGCAAAGATGCCAAGGGTAGGGTGGTCAAGATGAAGGTTCTCAAGACTTACATTTCTAAACACAAAAAGGAAGCTGGACCGATGTTTAAAAGAAACATCATTCTTTACATCCTAACCAAAATGATCTGGTGTGCTGGAAATGACCATGTTTGGCTAGATGTATTTCCATGGCTAGTAGACATAGACAGCTTGAACCAGTTGGACTGGTGTGACCTTGTCATTGATAGATTGATGAAAGCGAGAGAGAATTGGTTTGACGGGGCTTCTTTTTATGGCCCTTTGTTATTTCTTGTGGTAAGTGAAATATTTCGTCTTTGTAGATAAATTTAAAATTCATCCATCTATACGTAATTGTTATTTTTAATTAACAATAGCTAATGATTGATTGTTTCCTGTGCAGTTGCACTATGTTGACACTGTTGTTGATGGGAAACGAGATACACCCAGAACTTATCCAAGATTTAAAAGTTGGACGACACAAGAACTTAACAAGAGGGAAAAAAAAGCATCAACCGAGGTAGTTTCGGTGGCGGGTTCGTTGATAAAAATAGCCCTACAAATGTAAGTATTTTGTGTGAAGTAGTTAATTAGCAAGCCTTCGTAAAAATATATGTCGCATGAAATGAGACTTTTTAATATTACTAGTCGTTTCCCCGCGCGCGATGCGCGCGGAAATCCGATAAGTAACATCTTTTAATCTAGTCTGGCTTATACTAAGGTGAAGACCATAGTTGCGCACTTGTAGTTAACGACTGCTGAACCGCGTGATTGTATAATATCGCCTTGTTTCTTCACTTTGTCTCATTTTATATTAGTTAGATTTTGTATTATCGTGTGACAATATTCATGTTATAGTAATGTTAATCGGCGAAATCGATGCTAAATATTAGCAATTGTTAAAAAAGATAGATGCCATAAGTAGCAGTCTTTAGCGTCACAATTAGTCACGAATTATCTTATGTAAACAAGGGTGCGACATTTGAAAAGTCCATCCATATATATATATATATATATATATATAGAGAAAGGTTCAAATGAGTCCTTCATATCTTTTGAGTCCCTAAGTCCTCTTATGAGCCCTTAGATCTTTCAAGTTGGGTGGTTGAGATTAGAAGCAAAAAGTAACCATTACACTAATTCCTTACTTATACACTAATTAATTATCTTTCTCTCTCTAGCTTAAAGTTGATGACATTTTAGCATTTTTAGGGTTTAACTTTTGTTTTCAAGGGTAACTTTTGTTTTTTTTACGAGTGTGCAGTTTCACAAGTGTAACTTTGATATTTTACGAGTGTAACTTTCATCCAAAAAAGTGTAACCTTATACTAAAAAATGATTTTACGACAAGATTTTGACATTTTACGTATTTTCAGAGTGTAACTTTAGCCTTTTACAAGTGTAACTTTAATTCAAAAAAGTGTAACCTTTTACTAAAAAAATGATTTTACGACAAGATTTTGACTTTTTACGTATTTTCAGAGTATAACTTTAGTCTTTTACAAGTGTAACTTTAATTCAAACAAGTGTAACCTTTTACTAAAAAATGATTTTACGACAAAGACTTTTGTTTTTTTTACAAGTATGCGGTTTTACAAGTGTAACTTTGATTTTTTACGAGTGTAACTTTAATACAAAATAGTGTAACTTTATGCTAAAAAATGATTTTAAGACACGGTTTTGACATTTTTCGTATTTTTAGAGTGTAACTTTACACTTTCACAAGTGTAACTTTAATCAAAAATAATGTATTTTTATACTGAAAAGTGATTTTACGACAAGTTCTTGATATTTTCCATATTTTTAAAGTGTAACTTTAGCCTTTTACAAGTGTAACTTTAATCCAAAATAGTGTACTTTTATACTAAAAAGTGATTTTAAGAAAAATTCTCGACATTTTCCATATTTTTATAGTGTAACTTTAATCTTTTACAAGTGTACTTTTAGTTTTGAATTTTATGGGATCTTATTTTTGAATTTTAAAATTTTAACTAATTTAAAGTGTAACTCTGACCTTTTCAGAATGTAACTTTATTATATAGAGAGTGTAACTTTAGTCATTTATAGTGTCATTTTATCCTTTTACGATTGTAACTTTAGTTAATAATAAGTCCATTGAGGGTGTAATTTCAGTCTACCATAACTTTAGTCCATTTAGTCCATTGAGGGTGTAACCCTTAGTAATGTAATTTAAAGTGTAACTGTAGTCTTTTCAGAATGTAACTTTAGCATATTGAGAGTGTAACTTTAGTCGGGTTTAATTTCAGTCTACTAACAACCCGAATAATTTTGTCAGAAATCTACTTTTTATTTAGTAGATCTAAAAGTGGAGAAAAAGAAATAAAATAAAGGAAAATAAAATGTAACACTAAATCTGAAAAAATAAAATTAAAAGTCATACTAAATATGAACAATAAATCAATGGATCTCAAAAAAAAAAAATTTTAAATCTGAAAAAAACAGAATAAGAACAAAAAAAAGAAAAAAATGAGATCTAAAAAGTCATACTTTAGTTCATTGAGAGTGTAACTTTAATCTATTGAAAGTGTAACTTTAGTGAGTTTAGTCCTTTAATTTGTCAGTTCAGTACACAAATATTACTATGTACTAAATCTGAAAAAAATCAAAAAAGTAAATCTATAAAAATAAAAACTAAACTCATACTAAATATGAACCAAGATCTAAAAAAATGAATGCAAAGGATAATACACCACCACCAGTCACGGCCTTCACCACCACGGCAAAGGAGTAGACGGTATAGGAAGCGGGGTCGCGGTGGAGGAGGAGCAAAGATCTAGGGAATGAGATGAGACCACCACCACACACGGCCTCACCGCCACACACTGCCACCACGCATAACCACCACACACTGCCCACCACCACCACGCACCACCAACCAGCCCCCTTTTTTTTAATCGAAAAAATGAAGAAGAGAGGAAGGAGGGCGAGACTGTGAGGGCAAGGCGGTGAGGAAGAGGGAGAGGCGAGGCGACGCGGTGGTGAGGAAAGAAAAGGCGGCAAGAGGAGGTGCGTTGGTGGCGAGGAGCGGCGTGAGGCGCTTCAGGTGGTGGTGTACGATTGGCCGTTTGATTTTTTTTCTTTTTTTTCAGATCTAAAAATGTGGTGGTGGTGGTTGAAGTTTGGTGGTGGTGGTGGAAGTTTTGTGGTTGTATGAGGGTGGAGTGTAGATTTTTTTGTGTTATAATCTGTTTTTTTTTGCGGTGGCCGGCAGTGGAAGTCGTGGTGGTGGCGACATCGTGGTGGTGGCGGCGTCGTGCACTGGCGGCATGGTGGCTGGGGGAGGTGGAGGCGGAGTATGGAAGAGAGTGTTTTAGATCTAGTTTATTTTTTTGGCTTTGGTTGTGGTTTTAGTTTAGAGAGAATAGAGGAGAGTGATTTAGAGAGAAGGAGGGAGTGTTTTTTTAGAGAGAAGGAGGGAGTGTTTTTGAATGAATGAATTGTGAGGGAAGTGAGTTAGAGGGATTAATGTATTAGTGATTTAATTAGTGTTGTAGTGAGAGAGTGGGGTTAAACACATTATTAATGACCATTTTTGTGTTTTCATCTCAACCACCCATTTCAAAGATCCAAGGGCCTCTAAGAGGACTCATGGACTCAAGGTTTTGGGGTGGACTCATATGATCCTTTCTCTATATATATATATATATATATATATATATATATATATATATATATATACATATACGGAGTAGCAATTTATTCATTCCTGTTGAATTATGGCATATATTTCCTGCATCGCCTTATTCTCAACCAATGTTTTAGCGTGGCGATTTTTGTATGCTGAGATGTCTATGTGTATCCATTAATTCCCGTGATATTGCCAGTAAGTCAACTCAAGACAGCCTTTGTAATGCAGCGGTGAGCATGTGAGACAGTATAATCGCAGAAGTCATAAGGAAATCGAAATGGCAGTTATAAACATATTGAGTTATAGAAGGTGCATTAGTGCCATTGTTTTCAAATTACATTCCTAATAGCACATTAGATCATTACAATAATTGTATTTGCCCCCAAAAACTTTTCTAAACTTGGCAACAATTATAAAGCTGTGCTAGATTTACTTTTCCGTAAGTTCCTTTTTTTACAAAAAATTGTCGCTAATGACAACTACATGTGAACTGCGTCCGGTATAGGGTTGTATAGCAGCACAGTTCGACATTGGAACTTACTGAAACCTTCTCCTAGAGACGATAGATGTACAAACATATAGTAAGTTACGCTACAATAAGTAGTTATCTTAGCTAGCCTTACAGATTGACAGTCTTTGTAGTCCCTCTTGAATATGGCTGGTAGATTAGCAGGTACTTTGAAGAAATATTTCTTCCCAAAATAATGCGTAGAAGACATTGAACTGTGGATTGTTTTCGTTCTTATAGTAGCACAGTTCAATACGGAAAGTACTGAAACTTTCTTCTAGAAAAGATAGATGTACAAACATATATTAAGTAACGATATAATACTTAGTTATCTTACCTAGGTTTCCAGCAAATCAGTCTTTTGAGATTTTTTTGAAGACGGTTTCTAGATCATCAAGTACTTTGAAGAATTCTTTTTGGCCAATGTCAAGCCCCTGTTTCACATCAAGTTTTATCTTGGAGGACCTTTTTGCTTTTTTCTTAGGGTTTGGTGGGGGGTTGTTCAGTCTAGGGATTTTAGATGCCTTGCCTCGTGGGTGACGCGGGGTTAGTCGCCCTCCCCCGGTTCAAACAAATACTTGTAATTCTCAATACCAAACTAATTAATGTAGTAGGGTAAGGAGGTCGATCCCAAGAGACGGTGATTATGGTTCTAGGACGGTTTAATTGAGTTCTAGTTTAGTTCTAGCAATTAGCAAGTTGAAGAGGAATAACGACAAACTAGACTAACAAGAAGGCAAGGATGCGATGTAAAAACAATAATTAAAAGGAACTAGGGTGGATGGGTTCATTAATACAAGTATGGGTCAATTATGGTGGGGGATTAGGACTAGTCTAAAGATAATCTAAGCATGTCTCCACCTCTCGGTGTAAGACGGATTAAAGGGCAAGCCTCCAACGCTCGATGCGAGACGAGCCCTAGTCTAAGGTTCGATTGGGTTCTCGCCCTAACCTCTCCCTAAACATCCAACACACACAACAACAATACAAGTCCAAGCTCTCACTCAAACTAGCAATAAAACATGAGAAAGACTCAAACTACTCATTCAAGCATTTCAACAAACACCTTGTGTGCACAAAACAAGTAGACTACCAAAAGACTTAATCTTTATGCCCAATTACCATAATCAACCCATAAGCTCACATTAAATCCCCCATCTTCCCCTAGTCTAACACTACTCACTCATACTAATGATGAAGAACATTAAAGACGAAAACTTTGATATGAAACAAACAAGAGAAGACATATTCAACATGAGAACTAAGTAAATAAACAAGAACAAGTAATTAAAAGACAAGTAATGTAAATAACTATGAAAATAAAGAGGAAAGATTGAACCTTTACCGATTAACAAAGACGAGACGGAAAAGTTACGAACTTGAATAAAAACCCGATCTTTCGATCTTAATCTTCATACAAAATCCGAGTGAAGTAAACTATTACAAATTTTGGGGAAGAATTAAAGGAAGAAATTAACTAAAAAAATCTAATCTAATGAGACGGGTTTTTCTTCTAGTGTGACGGTCTAAATTCTCCCTCTAAAAATTATCTCACTCGTCTAAAATATACTGATGGATTCCTGTCTAAAATAAATAAAATGGTGTGTGTTTTGTTTTTGGACTATTCTGCGTCTCCAACCCCCATTTCCTGCTTTTCTCCTTTTCTTCTTATGTGTTTCTTTGTATCCGTCTTCCCCTCTTCCAATGACGCCCCAGCCGGTCGGACCGGCTGCCGGTGGCCCTGACCGGCTGGAGGCCACTGCTCTTGGTCCGTCTTCTTCCCTTTCTTTCTTTGTGCAAAATGGACGTAGGTGGTCTCAGCCGGTGGGACCGGCTGCCGGTGGTCCTGACCGGCTGAGGGACACTGCTCCTCCTCCGCTTTTCTTCTCTTCGTGCGTGACCCAGCCGGTCTGGCCGGCTGCCAGTTGGTCCGACCGGCTGGCCACCGCTGCTACCAACCTCCGTCTTCATCTTCTCTTCTTTTCTTTCTTTTTCTTTTTCTTTTCTTTTCTCTTCCTTTTTCTTCTTCTTTACTTGTTTTGTGACGGTTTCTCGAATTTCATTCCGTCTCGTCCTTGTCTTGGCATATTCCTTATAAATTGAGACGGAATTGAATAGTATGTGAGTACACGGGATAAGGGTCAAAACACGATAAAACCGACGCAAAACAAAGCTTATTACGCTAAAACATAAGAGAATAAAGAGGGGAAACGATCTAAAATAATCGTATATCAGTGGGGTGACGCATTCTTCTGGTATTAGATAGGGTGAAGTGGCAGAGACATCATTGATCTCGAGCACGCGTGCTCTCATTGATATACAGCTTTCCTTTTCCATGTCACGAGAGAAAGAGGCTTTGGCAAAACCGGTAGGGCTGTAATTCACATCAACAATCTGGAGGTTGTATATAGGTATCAGGTATTCGATCACCCTCTTTGCCAGATTGTTCCGTGCACCCCGAATATCATTTGAACAAATGCTGAAAATGGTTTGTGTATTAAGACTACCCGTGGGGTATGTTATAATAACCCAAGAGGTGAATGTGGAATTTCCATGATTAATGGTTTCTTGTTCGCTGGTTTGATAGTCAACTTTATCGTGTACTCTTTTGAGGATTGATGTGAAGTCTACTATCAAAGGTATTTGTCCTAGAGGTGGGGCTATAGGCATTATTTCGGGTAGAGGATCTCCAAAAGTACCTTTGATTTCATTAGCTATCTCAGTGCGTTTTAAATGATAGAGAGCAGCACAGCGGTAAATTTTCCTCCTTTTGGACATTGAAATATCCTCAACCCATATTTCAAATTTGTCCACAATATCTAAAACAACTTTTTGCGCAGCTTTTTCGCAAGAGCTTTGTGTGTTTGAAGATTTACCGCCTACATATCCATAAGTAGAACACTTTGGGCAATGTTGTGCAGGCGGCAAGCAGAGGTATTTGACAGGAACAGGTCGGCTTGTATCTGCAGCCAACAATGCTGTTACATGCACATCGAAACGGGCGTTAGTCTATTAATGTATTAAGCGGAATTCCTGATATTCAGTGTAAGACCTATTAATTAGATTTACAAAGCACCTTGGCGATGTGGTAAAGGGTACCGTGTCCGTGGCCTCATAGAAACTCCAGACACTTGCCCTGCAAGGTTCCTGTACCAAGAAATTGTAAGTACTAATTTTTTTGTGAAAACTAATATAATCACAAAGAGTATGGATATCCACCTGTCTGTATCCACCTGGATCTCGCATCTAGTACGGCGTTTCCGTTTGCGTTGAACAGGTACAATAGTTGTGTGATTATCCAGAGCGGCGGCATCTACATCTGATCATAAGAAGGTTAATTATTAAATACGTGGTGAAGCAGCAACACTCATCATGTGGGAACTCAATATGCCATTAGACCAACAAATGAGGTACGCTTACCCATTTCAATAGGCTTTCATCAACGTCACTCTATGCAAACGGTTGGGAACGTCGGTGCGAGTTGCTACTGATTAGTAAGGGCTTACTTTAGGATCTGCACCTCTGCAAACAGTTATAATGCATGTATGAACATATGTTCCTGGGCAATGTAAAGCACAACAATTAGCAAGGACACGTACTAATTACCACTCTGGTACTTATTGGGTTTATAATTTTAAACAATCACAGTGTGCAACTCCCATGTACAATACAAACATCTTTAACAGATTAGTGAGGGAGAAAACAAAACCATGGGAGCGTAGCCAGATCCAGCGACCAAATCCACCAAAACCAAAAAACACATTCAATTTGGAAGAATTCGTGTTAAGAGCCAGCTCAAAACACCCTGAATCAAAATCACCTAGTTTAAATTCATTCATATTAACACACAGCTGGACAAGACACAACAAGCAAAAAAAAGCTATGTTTGAACAAAAATATATTAGCTCAAACTAATTGTTTTGACATGCTAGTTAGCTTACGTGATTAGAATTAAAACCTTTTTCAATTAACCAAATCATAGGCAGCACAATTCTAGGGTCCCAAAAACCACCATATTTCAACATGAAGAAATTATAAATAGCACTAACGTACCCAGCATTAAAGAGTGTTGTTATTTCATTTAATCGAAGGATTTAGAAGCCATGAAAGATTAGCAGGATACTCCAACTCCCTACAAACTTACTTTCTAATCGCCGTAGTACTAACAGGTGTGAAAACTGATGGAACCATCTTGAATTTAATGCATTACCTTTCGAGAACCAAATATCTGAGGCGTAGTTATCCTGTGCGGTTCATCTGAGTTTCTTTCCTTCTTAGTCCCCCAAAACTTGACACCACCACTTGTATTCTGCAGGTGCACGAAACAATTCAAAGCTGACGGCGCACTGAGAATATAAGGATTAGTAAGGTACGTCTAGCCAATCAAAAGAGTAGTTCCTTTGCAAAGCTTCATTTTTTTTATTTTGAACAATGTTATGTAAATATGATTCAACAATGAGAAGGTTGTCTACACATAGAAGATGCAGCAAGCAAAACTCAATCCTCTATCTGAATAACTAAATGGTTGGGTTAATTTACTGGTTTTGATACAATGCGCACGTAACAATACATTGCCCTCGCGTACGTTTATTATTCTTGATGGGTTTGTTATTTTTTAATACGAATAATGGTTGTTTCATTTCGTATTTCAAGTAGGTTGCAACGATCTTCCAAGTATGAATTATTCTGAAAAGCCGACACAATGATTGTTTTATTAAGTTGTAAACTTTACGAGACGTCATTGTCGCATGTAATATTAGGTGAGTTCGTTGTCCTTTTTGTCCATGCTAGTTGAAGTTACATTATGTACCTTTGTCTCCTTCCTATTTCTAGCACAATAAGCCTACAAGTTCAATACAACTTGGTCAGCGCAGCCAAAATCAGTGGGAAATGGACATCCACATTCGTCAATTTTGGCCCACATGTGGTTTATGTTGGGAGTTATTTAAGAAAATTGTTTAGCAACCTCTGATAGCATATCCGTATACAACTGCTAATTTGGTCTTAATAGAAGAGGAGCATCCACACAGTTATAATGATACAGGTCTAACGATAATAATGAAATCACAAAGTGACCCCAATTCACTTTTTTTATCTCTCAAAACCCCGGTTCTATCAACGCGAGTTCCCTGAACAAGCGCAGTTAAAGCGTTGTATATATCCATTTTGGAACCAGGCAAAGCGAAGGAATTTCAGAAGGACCTAGGGATCCCGCAACTGCATCAGGGATTCAGGACTTTATGCGGGTTTTCTACTGCCGCCAATTACAGAGACACCATTGTCAGTATTTAGGGAATTCATGTGCAAGAGAATGGACGCAGGTGTATATGGGTAGTTCTAGTCATTATGGTAGGATTGATAACGGTGCGATTCGTGACCCCTTTCCTTTGTGTAGAGCAGTGAGTGACAGTTAATAAATCCCTTCCTCATCACTCTCGTCTTCATCAGATCACCCGTCAAGGCACTACTTCTGCCTAGAGGAGGGACTTGCAGACGTAGCAAGCACGCAGAACAATTAAGGTACCAGACACCCAAATTTAGAACAAATCTAGAATAGAAGAGGAGCCACGAAAGAAGACACAATTCCGCTGCGTATTTCTAAAAGTTTAAACCCACAGGATTAGTAATGTTGTGTCCCCAAAACATGAACGCAAAGGATGCTACCGTACAAAATAGGTTCATAGGAAACACACGGCTATCCAATACACAAAACAAAGGCACTTGCTTCTCATCACTACAAAGATAGGACCAAACAACTGAAGCTGTAGGAGCCATTTATTTCATTGGGGTAAAAAAAATTAAACATCTTATTAGCTGGCCAATTTTGTGAATTCAAATCAAACCCCAGGTGCGACTAAGGAACCTGGCTGTTCGGAATTTTTCAGCGTAAGAACTTCTACACTTAGGGACCTAGATGTGTGAATTTAGGACCTTCTAATCCCAGGTACCCTGAAATCTTTTTTTTTCTGGGATTTAACTAAAGCAGAGTCGACATTATGTACTGTATTTTTCCAAAGGATTTAAAAAATCATTAACCAAAGTTCCTAGTACTTAATAACCACACTTATATTTCCAAAAATGTGGATTCTAAATCGAAGAGCCAGAAAGGAAATAAGAGTGAATAGGTACCTGATCCTCTAATTGATGCAGTGTAAACAAATAGGCCTTGTGAGCCAGGTACGTAGGCAGTCAATGTCAATATATCCATGCCAATGTCCTCAACAACAAGCAATTAAAAAACCAGTCATTGATTGCGGGAACACAAAAAAAGAAAATAATAATTACCAAAATTATTACGATAATAAGAACGAGCATCCCAGTTCATCTATGAACAACAGAAGATAACCTGGTGGTGACGGTATACCCTCATCCAATGGTGTGACAGACAAGTTGCAGAGATCATCCTCATTCTTCTGGAAATCTAATTTTACAACATGAAGTCCTTTAAAAAGACAACAATAGAACTGAAATTCCAAACAAGCGTCAGGCGAATTCTGAAAATCCATAGACCTTAATTAGACTCCTCTAATTATTTACTAAATTACTTATTAATTTAGTTTATAATGATCTATGCAACATGCATGCAAATATAAAGACATTTATATAAGAGAAGAAATTTCCTCACATTGATATGGAAAATATAAGGGCACAACAAGAAATCCTTCTTGTTGTTCTTGAGCTATAAATATGGATAAACACAAACTATCTCCAAAGTAGAAGATCTCCTCTAAGTTGCACCAAGATTAACCCAAATAATCTACTCTTATTATTAACTAGATAATAAGATAGATATTATACTACTAATATTATGACTATATTACTACACTAGTAATACTTAGTAAATATTAGTATTTGAGAGTTTTAGTGAGAGGAAGAATTTTAGAAAGAAGTATGACAATTGAACAAAATCAAGTGGTAATTAAATGAACAACTTTTTGTTCATTATTAAGGCCATAAGGCCGGATCCTCATGTCCAAAATTGGACTATTATTTGTTCAATTTTATCACATGCATTTGAGTGGAGTGTTGTAGAAAAGATGATGATTGTTTTATACTTGTTATGTCACTTTCAATAAGTAACTAAAGAGTAAAAAACAAGAACAAAATCATCACCCTTGTCACTACATCTTAACCGGCCACAATTGGTCTAGTTAGGTCCATTTTGATTTTTGATATTTGTCTCACAAATACTTATTGATCATATGGTTAATTATCTTGTATAATTAAGTGTTAATTTGATCATATAACAATTATATGACTTAATTAAATAAATAATATGTACTTAACATTTTAAGTAATATTTTAACATTATATCAATATATAATGGGTCCCACAATGCATGGTTAATTTATTTTACAACTCCTTGTAAATATAATTAACTAATTACCTCTATCTCAAAACCTCAACTAATTTAGTAATTTAACGATTAATTACTAAGTTAAATCTTATTTAATCGTATAAAAATAAGATATAAATTTATTAGTCAATTATCGCATAATTGAAAAATAAGCTTAATCGAATTTGATTTCTTAACTCAATTTCTAACAATTAACTCTCGTACATATCGAATATATGTAATGTACTAATTAACTGTATCGTATACAAATAATTAGTTACTATTTGGATTTCATCCTTTAGGTGTGACTGAAAGGGATCAGTTGA
>JAIUZE010003780.1:0-36181 GCA_022085475.1 Heliosperma pusillum
TTGATGTTTCTCCTGAGATTGTAACTGTTCCTGTAATGGTTCATGACATTGTTCCTGAAATTGTTGTTGGCCCTTCTGTTGTCAACAATGGTGTCGCTCCTGTTACTGGTCCTCCTGTATTGCCTAAAACCCAGAAATGGTCAGACATTGTTCAACCGAAATCAAACATTGGCATGAATCTTTTCTTTCATGCTGAGAGTAAAGATTGTAATGAAATTGATATTGCTATTGAGGATTTTCAGGATGAACTAAATCTATGGAAATTCACTCTTATGGGTAATATAATTGGATCAAAGCCTTCTTTAAAGATTGTTCAGGATTTTGTCTTGAAATCATGGGGAGCCATTGCTAAGCCTGTTGTTCAATACTTCAAAAAGGGATGGTTTAGCTTTCGGTTCAATTCTGAGGAGGACATGAACAATGTTCTAAAGGGAGGTCCTTGGAAAATGGGTTCATTCTCCCTAATTCTAAAGCAATGGACTCCTTCCTTCTCTACTGCTATGGAAAGGGTCTCCATTATTCCTGTATGGGTGCTTTTCCCTGATTTGGATCCCTTTTTGTGGTCTTCAGCTGTCCTTAGTAAGATGTCTAGTAAAATTGGTCGGCCTATGTTTGCTGATAGGCCTACCACATGTAAGGAAAAGTTATCTTTTGCAAGGGTGATGATTGAGGTTGATATTTCCTCTACTCTCCCTACCTCTTTAAACATTCAAACCCCTTTTGGTCCTTCTGTGCAGAGGGTTGAATATGAATGGCTGCCATTCTATTGTTCTGATTGTGGAAAAATGGGTCATAAAACTGCTTCTTGTAAAAAGAATAAGAAGCTGGTTTCTTCTTTTGAAAAGAGGACTGATCAGGATTTACCTTGCAAGCTAGGTGATACCTCAGTGGCTTCAGGTTTGGTTGTACCTTCTATTTGCAGAAGTGCTGTACTTCCTGTAGGAAGTTATGCCACTCCTAAGCAAGCTGTAAAGCACTCAGAATGCTGCAAGATGGATGGGGTGCAGCAGGCTCAAACAGCCTTGAAGAGAGCTCTGTTGCCTAACCCATCTCCCTCTATACCCACTTCTAATAGATTTTCTCATCTATCTGATGATAATCCAGAAAGAATTGATAAAGAGGAGGTCATTGTATCTCAAGAACCTAGTCCTACTGTTGTTTTGCCTTGTCTGCTAGGTGGTAGTTCAGAAGTGACTGGTGCTCAGCAGGTATCCACTGCACAACATTTCTCTTCTGTAAAGCATCTAGAATGCAGCAAGGAAGACCTGATAGAGGACACTCAAAAAGCCTTGAAGAGAGGGTCCCTTTCAGAGTCTGAGGATAATTTGATCTCTCAGGAGAGCACACTTAGTCTAGTTTTTACTGAGGTTCTTAAGGAATGCAGTATAGGGGGTCCCCAATCTCTTAATATACTCTAAATGCAGATTGCTTCTTGGAATATTAGAGGGGGTAATGACCCTCTAAAGCAGGACGAAGTTCAGAGGTTTTTAAAGTCTCATAAGTTGGATATTCTTGGTTTGTTGGAAACAAGAATTAAATATGGGAAATCTATTAGTGTCATCAATAACAAGTTTAGGAATTATCAGGTGATTTGTAACTATGATTCTCATTATAATGGAAGGATATGGGTCATTTGGAATGCTGCCAGTGTTTCCATTATTCCTATCATTATAACTGATCAGCTTATCCATTGCAGTGTTACTCATCATGCTACTTGTTCCTCCTTTCTTATAAGTGTTGTCTATGCTAGTAATAGTGCTGCTAGTAGGATGGCTCTGTGGGATCAACTTGTTAATCTAGGTACTGCTGGCAAAGCTTGGCTTCTTCTTGGTGATTTCAATGTGGTAAGGGATGCTAATGAGAAGGATAGTTACTCCTCTCCTAACTATGCAGATATACAGGATTTTAATTCTTGTCTGCTTCATTGTGGAGTGGATGATATCAATGCTTCAGGTTGTGAGATGACTTGGACTAATAAACAGGATATTAATACTCTTGTTTGGGCCAAGCTGGATAGAGCTCTGGCTAACCCTGAGTGGTTCTCTTTATTCCCTGCTACTCATGCTCAGTTTCTTCCTGCTGGTATTTCTGATCACTCACCAATTCTGGTTTCTGTTTGTGAGGATAATACTAGAAGGAATAGTTTTAGCTTTCTTAATTGCTGGGTTAGTCATCCTGATTATCTTACTTTGGTTGAGGAAGCTTGGATGGTTCCTGTGCAGGGATCTCTTATTTTTAAGCTTTTTGCTAGGCTGAAAAATGTTAAGATTAAGCTTAAGGATTTACACAAGAGAGATTTCTCTAATCTTTCTATTAGAATTGATAATTGTCTTGCTGATCTTTCTGCTTGTCAGGAGCAAATTCAAAAAGACAGGCACTCTCCTTCTCTCTATGAAAAAGAAAGGGATCTTCTTCAATCCTATTCTAAGCTTAGGAAGACTGAGGGTTCTATTCTTAAGCAAAAAGCTAAAATTAAGCATATTTCTTATAATGACTCTTCTTCCAAATACTTCTTTGCTAGAGTACAGGACAGGAAGCAGCAACAGATTATTGGGCAAATTCTTGACAAGCATGGGAATATTTTGAAGGGAACTGATAATGTTGCTGCAGGTTTTGTTGCTTATTATAAAGGTTTGTTAGGCTCCTCTGTTCCTATTGAGCCTATTGATACTCATTTTGTTCAGCAGGGCTCTTGCTTGAGTGCTGAAGATATTTCTTCTTTAGTGAAACCTGTGGGGGATGATGAGATCAAGAAAGCTCTTTTCAGTATTGGTTCTGATAAATCTCCTGGTCCTGATGGCTTTTCATCAGAGTTTTTTAAAAGTACATGGCACATTACTGGGGTAGATTTTTGTAAGGCTGTCCAAGCTTACTTCAAAAATGGTAGACTAAGCAAGCAAGCTAATTCTACTGTCATTGCCCTTATTCCCAAAAAGAAGGTTTTCAATTCAGTCATGGATTTCAGACCTATATCTTGTTGTACTACTTTCTATAAAACTATTAGTAAGATCTTGACAAATAGATTGCAAAATATTCTTCCCAAGATCATAGGGCCTGAACAGGCAGCCTTCATCAAAGGGAGGAATATCCATGAAAACATAATGATGTCACAGGCTCTGGTCAAAGGATATGGCAGGAGATTCCTTACTCCTAGATGTCTTATTAAGGTTGATATAAGAAAAGCTTTTGATTCTCTTCAATGGGATTTTATTCAAAATTTGCTTGATTGTCTGGGTTTTCCTGCTATTTTCACTAATTGGATTATGGGATGTATCAGAAGTTCTTGGTTCTCCATTAGACTTAATGGTAACAATCATGGATTCTTTCAGGGTGGAAGTGGGCTGAGACAGGGGGATCCCTTATCCCCTTACTTGTTTGTCATGAGTATGGAATTGCTGTCAAGGTATCTCAGAAAGATGTGTGCTCAGTCTGGGGTATCCTATCATCCTAAGTGTTCTAAAATAGGGTTAACTCACCTCATTTTTGCTGATGATCTCATGATCTTCATTAGAGGAGATGTTCCCTCTGTTAATGCTGCTCATAACATCCTTAATAAATTCTCTAGATGGACAGGCCTTCATGCAAATACTGATAAAACTGATATCTACTTTGGAGGAGTATCTTCTGATGTTAAGAAGCAAATTCTTGATTCTACTGGGTTTTCTGAGGGTCAATTCCCCTTCAGATACCTTGGGCTTCCTCTTAATACTGCTAGGCTTAATATTGATACATATATGACTCTAGTTGCTAAGCTTCAAAACCAATTGCAGCACTGGTCTATCAAGCATTTTTCCTATGCTGGCAAATTGCAACTCTTAAATTCTGTCATATTTGGGCTTACTAACTTCTGGTGTGCAAATGTTTTATTTCCTAGGAATGTTCACAAGCTCATTACTAAGATTTGTCGTGCTTTCTTCTGGAATTCTGAAGCAGGAAAACACAAGTTTATCTTCCTAAACTGGAAAAGTTTGTGTTCTCCTTGGATGGAAGGTGGGTTTGATGTTAAGGAACTTCTCTCATGGAATAAAGCTATGTTATCTAAATGGATTTGGATTCTGCAGTCAGAACAAGAGTGTCTTTGGTCTGTCTGGCATAATGCTTATCATCTTCAATCTTCTTCCATTTGGGAAGTCACGAGTAAAGATTATTTTTCTGAGAACTTCAGAAGTATTCTAAAGGTGAAGGATGAAATTCTTGCTCGAGTACTTCATTCCAACAATGCAGATACTCTCCTTTCTTCTTGGGCTCCTCATGGCAAGTTCAACACTAGTCTTGCTTATCAATGGTTTAGAACAAAGCATCAGATTCTTCCCTGGGTCCCTTCCCTCAGATCTCATTTCATTGTTCCTAGTCATAGGGTCATTACTTCTCTTGCTATGCAAAATAAGCTAGCTTCTCTTGACAATCTGGCCATTAAAGGACTGCAAATCATAAATAGATGCATTCTTTGTAAGTCTGATAATGAAAGTCAGGAACATCTCTTCTTCAGGTGTCCTTTTTCTGTAGAAATATGGACAGAACTGAGTCAGTGGATTAAGCTTGGATGCAGTACTCAGGATTGTAAGCTTATTCTTAGCTGGTGTGCTAGTAGAACTCATAGACGACATTGGAAGAATGGGTGGATTTGTAGCTGCCTTGCTGCTGCTTGCTATCATATTTGGCAGGAAAGAAACTTAAGAGTATTTGCAGGTCTGGAGCACACTGCTCAGCAAGTTCTTCATCAGATCAAAATTTCAGTCAGTATTAGAATTCTAAGCAAAGTTCATAAGGCAAAGTGTAGAAATGTCATTCTTAGTCTCAATGGTTTCCAAAATTAATTTTTGGAATTAGTGGGTAATTCTTTGTAAAGAAATTGTCCTTTTTTTTTCCCTATATGGATGAATAAGAAGGACTATATATTCTTGCAAAAAAAAAAAATAATCATAATAGTTATAATAGTAATTATAATAGTAATAATAATAATAATAATAGTTGCTATTAATAGAATATTCCCTCCATATCATAATAATTTTCGTAGTTTGAATTGCACATTTTCGAGACGACACTTTGACTCGATATTTCTCCATTTATATTCACTGTTTTTTTTTCATTTTAAAAAATATGTTTCCGAAATATTTTCTTTATGATGAAGGTAAATGTTTTTTTTTATTATAACATCTTAGTTTTAATATTTTTACACTTATTTATGGTCAAAGTTATTAAAATTGACTCATAAAATTCAAACGAGGGATAATTGTGAGATGAAGGGGGTATTAATTAAATAATTAATAATAATAATATTATTAATAAAAATTTTAAGTTTAAGTTGAGTGAAACTGAAGTGAGCTGAATCTAGTGGAGCTGAACTTAGACCGGGCAAACGGGTCAACCGGGTCGGGTTCGGGTCGGGCCAGTTTGGGTCGGGTCAATTCGGGTCTTTCGTTGATTTCGGGTTAATTCGGGTCGGGTCGGGTTATTTCGGGTTTCGGGTTTGTTTCGGGTTAGTTGTCGGGTCCGTTTCGGGTCAACCGGGTCGGGTTATTTCGGGTCGGGTCATTTTCGGGTCAAAGAATAAGAGAGGAAAGGTCATTTTAAGTCTTTTCGGTTCAATTAAAGTTATGTTTTGTCGGGTCATTTTCGGGTTGAGTGGTTTTGGATCGGGTTATTTTCGGGTCGGGTCAGTTACGGGTCAAGAAAGATCGGGTCATGTTCGGGTCGGGTCGGGTCTAATTGGATTTCGGATCACATTCGGGTATTGTAGTTCGGGTCAATTTCGGGTCACGGGTCGGGTCATTCGGGTCGGGTCAATCGGGTCGGGTTGCTTTTGCCAGGTCTAGCTGAACTGAACTGAATGAAGTTGGGATGTACTAAACTGAATAGAGCTGAACTGAACTGAACTGAATGGAGCTGAACTGAACTAAACTGAATAGAGCTGAACTGAACTGAAATGAGCTGAAATTAAGTCAGAAAGAACAGGGCCTTAAAAAGACTTTGCAAAGTTTAAAAGCTTGAAACTTTTGAAAACAATTTTGAAATTAAATGTTTTTCTTTTCTCTGGAAAGTCTTGAAGAAAATGAGAGAGGAGTGCTCTCTATTCATAGAGGAAAAAATGATTTGAAATGATTAAAGAAATGCCTTGAGAGAGTCAACTTTCAAGTCATGTGCGCAAAAGAGATGTTCTTTGAAAAGGGTTTTACAAGTGACAAAGTATCAAAGACAAGAGAGAAAGTGGGCAGCTCAAGAAATTAGAAAACAGTTTACCATTTGATTTTTCAAGGGTGAAAATCATAACATGACAAACACTTTATGTAACACACTCGATTTTACCATAGTGGGTAATTTAATAAACTGTTTATTTTATAATTCTCTTTTATTTTTATTCGTTTTAATGTTCTAAATTTACTAATTTATGATTATTTTTGATTATTTAGTTTTAAATTAATGTCTAGTCGTAATTTAGTTTAATCGAGTAGAAACTGTGTCTTAACATCTCGCTTGGAGTTCATATTTGAATTCTACGCGAACTTCTCCACATGGGTGTTGGGCCAAGTTGTGTTTTGTGGGCCTTTTTCCATTAGCTTTAAACCCGTAAAACAACTCATCTCCCTCATCTCTACCATCACAATTTCAGAAATTTCCTCTTCCTCCTTCAACCTCCAAACCCTCCATTAATTCTTAAAAGCTCAAAACTTAAGACGGATGTCATTTCTTTATCTCTCAATCAAAGTCAGATTCGTTTGTTGTTTTAGAATCCCCTCTTCTTCCTCTTCCTTTTTATATAATAAAGTCTCATCTTTGTTACCTTTCAAAAATCCCATCTTTTCTTAAAAATAGATTTCGTCCCAAAGTTTAGATTTTTACTTCTCTCGGAGGAAGCTATGAAGACCGAAGAATGAATTTCATCCTTTCAAAGAATATTGGAAGGTTAGAAGATGGTAAACAAGGAATTGTAGACGGGTTACTCGATATCACATCTTTATGTGTTTTAAAGAATGAATTCATAACCAAATAAGAATGGTTATGACAATTTAATGTTGTTGGGTGCTTTATTATGGGAGAGCTATGTTGGATAAACTATTAACCTTGTCCTGAATTACATGTTTTTATGTTCATATGTCGTCTTTGTGGTTACTTTGAATTGGGTGTGTCTAAACATGTTGAAATTGGTGCTTAATTATTTTTCCCGTGTACAAAAAAATTCTTCGAACGAGCTAAGGAACGAAACCCGCTTCAAACAAGTCGTCCCATGCCCGTCCCTAGGCTCGTCTCAACCGGGACAAGGCCCGTACCGGCCGGGACAAGCCCATCCCGAACCAGGACAGACCACAGGTAGGGCAAAGCATGGATCGGATATCCGATCCGAATTCAATTTTCGGATCGGATATCCGATCCGAAAAAACAAAATTTCATTATCCATGATCTGATCCGAAAGCGTCGGATATCCGAAATTTAATATCCAAAAAAATCGGATCGGTTATCCGATATCCAAGAACTGATCCGAAAAATCCAAAATTTCATTTTCATACCCCAAAATCAAACTTAACCTGGTTCATTAGCTTCATTATCAATTTTGTGAAACACAGAAAATCGAAATTAATACATTCAATAGACAAATAAGAAAGAAACCCTATCAAATTTTATCTTACATAAAATTAGGACTCTAAGATTTGAATTTTAATATACAAAATTAGGGGAAATTACAAAAAGATCATAACTACATTTGCCTGCTGACGACTCCGGTGGTGTTTGTTGCATCGATGTCGGCGCTGCTTGTGGTGACAGAGTGAAGACGTGGAAGAGTGATGCAGAAGGAGTTTAGGGGAAAATGTAGCGGTGATAAATGGTTGACGGTAGCGGCGATGGGCGAGTCAAGTGGTGGTTTCGGCGTAGTGTGAAGCGGTGGTTGCGCCATCATGCGTTGTGGTGGCGTCGCCATCATGTGTTGTGTTCAGACAAGACTTAAATGAATCTCAGCGTAATGTTGGTTTATTGATAAAGTAGAAAAAAGTTGGAAGGGAGAGTTAAAAAAAGTTATATATGACGGTGGAGAGGCTTGTTTAGGGTTTGTTTTAGGTGCAGTAACTTGAGCCATTTTATATTAAAGAGAATCTTAGGCCCATTCCATGAAAATAAAAAAAAACTCTAAATTTTGGATCGGATACGGATATCCGAAATTTTGAAAAGTGATATCCGTATCCGATCCGATATCCGAATATTTCGGATCGGATACCCGATCCGAAACCTATTTTCGGATCAGATATCCAACTTTTCGGATCGGATTCGAATCAGATATCGGATCGGTTCGGATAATCGGATTTTTTGCTCAGCCCTAACCACTGGTGTCCGTTTCACCTCGTCCCATAGCCCGTGTAGGCTGGAACAGATTTTGTCTCGATCGGGACGGAGTTGGTCCCGACCAGGACGGTATTATATTATCGTCGTCCTACCGGGAGGAAATGAGTCTGTATACAAATTTTTTATCGTATACAATTCTAGGAAATGTTTATCCCGTGAACTTGGTGGTCATACTTGCAAAGTACAAATGCTAATGCGTGTCATTTACCGTGAGAGCATGTTTGTATCACATGATGGTTTGTTGAATTTATATTGGATGGTTGGATGACTTGTATTGCTTTGTGTGTCATGTCTATAACCTCTTCGATTATATGGTTGCTAGCGGTGAGATACAAGCCGTTAGTAGCGATATAGTTGCCAAGGTAAGTCTTCCCTAGTCTTTGTTTAGATGGTGATCATATCATTATTACTCCCCACATGCTTATATTGTTTTTATGATATGTTATTGTTGTAACCGGCATGATATCTATATATGTATGATTATATATGTTCACATGCTCTAATTGTGTTTGTTTTAATGTGCTATGGCTGGGAGAACCCCGAGTTACTCTCCACTGACTGTGACATTCATGTTTCATGAATGAACAGGTTATATGTCCGTGTTGCATGAGTTTTGACGAGTGAGTTAGCTGGCGTTGTACTTACAGCGATCCAACCTTAGCGTTGTAGATTATAGTACTTTTAGTATCCCATTTGTGTATTTATCAAGGGATCGGGATCCCTTGTATTTATTTATTAAGTTACACTTTGTATAAATGATATATTAAACTAAATTTTGGTTTAATAATAAAGTGACATTTGCGGTTTTGCCTTTAAAGTTTTTAAAATCTCGTATTTTGCGCTGCAAATCTATGTGTTTACATTATTGCAAAATCGTGGGGTGTCACAAATGGTATCAGAGCTATAATGCTCCCGACGCACATTCGTGCACCCCAACCTTAAGGGACTTGATCAGTGAATAATGAATGAGATATGGGTCGACTTAAGGACCTAAGGTGGTAGTCTTTAGTGTGCTTGATGTTTGTTGGGTTCTAACTTGTTTGTTGATGTGTTGAGTGATGTTATGCTTGTTTTAATCTATTGCCTTGAGGTTGACCATGTGGTGGCTAGAAGTAACCTTTGTTGAAGATTAAAGAGTGACTAGCCTAATTAAAGCGTATTTCTATCTCATCAAAGATCTTTCCTGCTTGTGGTGTACTTTGCTCTCTTCTTTATATCTAGATGCTTTTTCATCTTTTCCAATTATTTCTCTCCATAAAAATTACTCTTGTTACTATTCCGAGACTTAATTACCTTGGTATCTTCCCCTTTCTTATGGCATCTTGTGAATACCTCACCCTTTTGCTTGTGGTGTATTAGCCTTGGTTGGAAGAATGTACTTTGAGGAAGTTGTGTGTATTTGAGCTTCACCCTATATTGGTGAGTGATGAAGGCTTTGAAGAGTTTAGTGTGGTATGCTTGAGGGAATTTAGTGCATAAATGCTTTCCATGGTTCGTGTTTGAACAGTTCCTGGCATTTAATGGTGTAAGGTTGAATGAGTTGACTAAAACTTTTAAGCTCGTTGGTGATTTATTCTTTTGGACTTAGGAGTTTAGTGTTTTTTTTTAGATCATGCCTGCGATAGGTCTAGTTGGTTTAAAATGCTTTTGAGACTAAGTGACTTCTTGTGGATGTACTAGTGTTTTTTAGCATATGTGTGATAAAAAGTTGTTTAGCTCTAATTCTTGGGTTCAAAGTGGTGACCTAAATTTATGGTATCGAAGACTCGTTTGAGGTAGTAAGATGTTATTGTAAGATGAATCTTGTTACTTGAGGATTAAATAACGTGTAAAGTTCAATGGTGTGAACCTTGAAGAAAATATTATTTTTGGGACTTGATGATTACATCTAACTGAGTGTTGCGCTTTGGTTGGAAACCTTTAAGGTTGTGATGATTATTTGAGTTTAAAGAATGTTATTACGTGATATGTCTAGTTTTTATATGATTTTACTCCCTAATTTAGCTCTATTTTACATGATTATTATACTTTGTTTAGTAGATTTGTGAGCTAATTACGTGTTCGAGGTGCATTGCTCATTTTTGCTATGTTTTGTAGAAATATAAGCATTTAGAGGTTTTTTCCTAGCACATTAGCAAGCACCAAAGTCCAACAAGCTAATGGAAGCAAGATGGACCATGGAAGGATAGAATGGAGAATGACAAGGCAAGCATGAAGATTTGTGAAATGGATTGATATGCAAATGAGAAACCAAAAATGAAGCCCAATGCAAGGAGTCCACAACTCAACATAGGATGCTCCTTTGGATGCTCAAGGAATCCCAAAACTATGCAATTAACCGGAGAATTAAGGTGCTTAAAGGAATAGCTTAGGATTCCTTAAGCATTAAATTGAGCAATTAAGGAATAATAGCCGGGTTAATGAAACCTCGATCGAGGTTTCCATTCCCCGATCGGGGTTTGGCTTCTGTGAATACTTACGTTTCAAGTCCCTCTCCCTATATAAAGGAGAGAGACTTCAACACTTAGAGGCATCTTTTTCATATCTTTTCTCATAACTTTTCATCATATTTCCCTTAGTTTAAGCACACAAGTTTCTCTTAGTTTTATATTTAGTTAAACATTTGGTCTTTGTTCAAACACTTGGTTACATTTTAAGTTGTAATTCAATCTTTCCATTCAAGCATTTGAGTTATTTTTTCTTCATTTCCGAGTTATACTTCTCGATTGCGGTAATTCTAATTCTAGTTTTATGTTAGTAGTCACTTTCGTCATTTACTTTACAAGTCATTTAGTTAATCGTATAACTAGTAAATCAAGATTTCATTGTTATTTACATTAGAAGTATTAGTAGCAAGTTCATTCACTTAGTATAACACATTCCATTAACAAGTTGTTCACTTTTGTAATTTCATATTCATCATGATTATCATATCAAATACTATTAGTTTAATTATCAACATGAGTGAGTAGTTTCATTTGTCTAGGGATTAAGGAAGCCATGCATAATTAGTAAGTTGTAAATGTTAAAATAAGGATGAATTAATATTGGTAAATTGTTTATATCACATGCTTGTATTGTTTTGTTAATCTTTGTTATTTGGCCAATTGCATTGATTAAATTTGTTAATTCATTCTATAAGTCGAGAGGCACGGAATCAGATTACACTAAGCATGTGTAGTAGGACGACTCTAGTCATAACGAAAGTTTTCTAGGACTCGACCTAAGGTTGACACTAATATCGAGAGATGGGTGTCTTTAGCCTAAACAATTAACAACATTAAGAATTCATATGTTTAACATGAGCATTTACGTATTTGCATGAGTGACCCGACTCCCCTAGACTCTTTTAATATTATTTAATTTACATCATATTTTGCTAATCAAACCATTAAACCGACTTTGATAGTAGTCTTTTCATAGCATTTCATAACGAAATTCCCGTCTCCTTGTGTTCGACCCCTCGTACTACATTAATTTGTGTCTAGGGAAATTTATCTTTGATTAGGGGTGCGACATAGCCTATCAAATTTTAGCGCCGTTGCCGGGGACATGGGTTTATTTCATTTTTGATTTGTAGACTTATATCATTTTTCTCTTGTCTTTAGGAACACTTGTTCCTTGAGACCGTACTTACAATTTCCTTGAAGATTGCTGCCTTATGCCCATGTCTTCTCGTGAGGATGAATTACTTTCACTGGATACCGAGCCCGAGAAAACCTTTCGTAGAAGACGACGCTTTTGGAAAGAAGTAAAAGACGCCTCTTCTCTCGTGCAAGGAGGAGGTTTCTAGTTCATCATCATCACCACCACCATAACCAACTAAGAAGATGGTGAAACTTTCCGATCATTCCAAGCCCACCGCGGCTATGCTTCCGGCCGGTATCACTACAACTCAAATTACCGCCCCGGAATTCGAGATCAAACCAGCTTTCATTACCCTTGTGGAGAGGAAGCAATTTGGGGGAAGTCCTTTGGAGGATCCCAATTTGCATGTGCAAAACTTTTGTGACTATTGCTCCATGATTCGCCAAACGGGTGTCACTCAAGCCCAAATTAGGGAAATACTTTTCCTTTTCTCTTTGAAAGACAAGGCAAAACTTTGGTTCAATAGCCTTGATCGTACCACCATGGGTGTCACAAATTGGGAGACATTGGCTCTTGCTTTCAATCAAAAGTTTTTTCCACCCGAAAAAAAAAACTGAAACTTTGAGGAGCCAAATCACGGGATTCCGTCAACAAGCTCTTGAGAGCTTATATGAAGCTTGGGAGAGGTACAAGGAGCTCCAAAGGCAATGCCCACAACATGGGTTGGATGCTTGGTTCCTTGCCATAACATTCTACAATGGGTGTTGTGTCGAATCCCGAAGAATTCTTGATTCCGCCAATAATGGGCAGTTTCAAGAAATTGACACAGATATTGCTCATGCCACCATTGAATCCATGGCGATCCACGATGTTCAATATGTCAATTCTCATAGTGCACCTATTCAAGGAGGAGAGGAAGTTTCCAACACTAACATTTTGAAGAGTCAAATCCTTTTGCTTCAAGAAAAGTTGGAGGCTCAACAGGCGGTTCATCAACTCAATGACGTGTCTTCTACTAGTCAAATTGTTGTTTGCGAAAGTTGTGGAGGTGCTGGTCATTTTTCTAATGTATGCCAAACTACTATGGAAGAGGTATGTGCTTTTCAAACTTTTAAACAAAGTTCTTATCCACTGTGTACCTTTTCCAATACTTACAACCCAAACACAAAATTTCACCCCAACTTGTCTTACAAAAGCAACAATGTGCTCAATCCTCAACCCCAACAAAATTTTGTGCCTCAAGCTCAACAAAATGCCTATGTCCCACAACTAAGATTCAATTTTCCACCGGGCTATCAAAATCAAAACTACCAACAAAGACCACAAATCCAAAAATCCCAACCAAACCAAGTTCCACCACCCCAAAATGTCCAACAAAACTACCAAGAACTCAAGTTCTTGGTAGTGCAATTAGCTAAGACCCAAACAGGAATATTGGCTCAATTTCAAAAGAATGATCAAAGTCATGGTTCCGCAATCAAAATGCTAGAACACCAAATGGCTCAACTAGCCTCTCTTAGCTCTCAAAGAAGAACGGGTCAATTACCACCTCAAGCTGAGCAAACACATGATACTCTCAATACAATCACCTTGAGAAGTGGTACTAAGTATGATGAGCCAGCCATCCCCAAAGACATTGAGGAGGTGCTTGTTGAGTTGGAGGTTTCCCCCAGTGGTAAGAAAGATGAGGTTATGCCAAAGAAGGTGGATGATCCCATTGTGGTTGAGTAAGTCAAAGATGTGGATGATTCTCCTCCAAAGAAGGATGTTGAGACAAAGGAGCCGGAAAAATTCAAAGTGACTTTCCCTCATAGATTGGCAAAGCATCACAAGAACACTCAATTCGGTAAATTCATGGAAGTTCTGAAGAATCTCCAGGTAACTGTTCCTTTTACCGAATTAATCACTCAAATTCCGTCTTACACTAAGTTCATGAAAGACATTTTAACTAAGAAGAGGACTTTTGACGAAGTTGAAATTATAGCCTTCACCGCCGAGTGTAATGCTCTTTTGCAAAATAAGTTCCCTCCTAAGTTAAAAGATCCCGGTAGTTTTTCCATTCCATGCACAATTGGTACCTATCAAATTGATAAAGCTTTATCTGATTTAGGTGCTAGTATAAGTGTCATTCCTTACTCTATTTGTAACAACCCGAAAAGTACCCAATTTGCTTAAGCAATAGCTTATGGATACTTTTCAGTAGAACTTAAGTTTTTAATATAGGAATTTTTGTTCCGAGTCGTATTTTGAAATTCCGCGTTCGTATTTGGAATTTTTGAGAGATTTCATGAAAAGACAGTTTTTGGTCATCTTTGACTTTTCTTGACTTTTAAACCGTCTTTGACTTTTCCTTGACTTTTTAAAGTCGTCATTGACTTTTTATTTATTTTTAAGTCGTCTTAAACTTTTCTGAACTTTTAAGCCATTTTGACTTTTTCCGACTTTTAGTCGATTTTGACTTTCGTTGACTTTTCCCGACTCGTCTTGCGATTTTGAAGACCGAAATTTTATTTAAAAAAAAAATAATAATATTTTTGATTTATTTTTATTTCGATTTATTAAGATTTGTCATAATTTAATAAAATTATTTAGAATTTATTTGGAATTTAAAGAATAACTTTTACGGTTTTTAACCAATCGGCATTTAACTATTCACGACGCATCGTAAAGCGCGCAACAAAATCGAAACTCGACTTTGGCATGAGTCACGAGGCCATGTCATCGTTTTCCACTCACGATTGGATATTTTAATTGATTCGATTAAAATAATACAAATATCTTAGATATTTGTTACTTTATCGATCCGTCAACGGAGATTACGCAAAACGAGCAAAAACAGACCCGAATCACCTCAAACCACACGGCTCCTTAAAGTCCTCTAATAGACTTTGATATTTTCATTTCTTTTGATTAATATATCATAATATCTAGATATTATTTTTAATTTATCGATCAGTTAACGAAAACTACGCAAAACGCTCGAAATCGGACCCGACAAGCTCAACATCACACGGCTCCCTTACCACTCTTAAGCCTTGATATTTTCATTATTTTTCATTTTAATATCATAATATCTTGATATTAACTTTATCGTAAATTATATTTAATCATTTACCGTAAAATAATTATTAAACGCGAGTCAATTACGTACCAACAATTTCAAAACTCGACATCTATTCTTGCCTATATTTACACGGCTCCACCATCACTCTCCACTCACCAACAACTTTTCATTTTTACAACAACTCAAATAAAGATCAAAACATCACTTTATTTAATCGTTCTTCGCGTTCTTCATCGTTCATCTTTAGTTCTTCATCGTTCTTGAGCAAAACCTCCATAAATCCTTCATTTCTTAATTAAATCCTTCCTAATTTATATTTCTAGGATCTCCTCTTCGCTCTCCATCTTCACGTATGTTTTAATTTCAATTCCGTCACGATCGTTTTCAACACTTTAATTATGGAAAATTAAAGTTTAAGTTCGAATAATTGTTTTCATGTTATTCTTTAGGGAATAGGTTTTGACGACGTAATTTGGAGACTCCTTAATTTTGGGGTGAAGACTAGTAGAAGGGTTTTTCTTACTTTATTACTTCTTAATTAGTTTGTGGCTAATGTTTTGGCTACTAAGTAACAATTCCGATTTACACTCGACGAATTAATGTCCACATACCTTAGTTTTTGTTTTTTAGGTTTTAGTTTTATGTTCATGTTATGGTTATTTAGGATTTGATTATAAAGTAGCCTTTAGTTTTATTTATTTGGATTTTGGTTCATCTTTATTTTTGGTTCATGTTTTTATGATTTATGGATTTTTAGTTAGTAATATATTAAGTAGTAATTATTATGTTGTGTTATGATTTTTGATGATTTTTATGTTGTATGGAATTTTTATGTTGTTTTATGATTTTTGATGATTTTTATGTTTTATGGAATTTTATGTTGTTTTATGATTCTTGATGATTTTTAAGTTGTAGGAAATTTTATGATGATTTAAGTGTTCTTGATGATTTTTAAGTTGTAGGAAATTTTTATGATGATTTAGTGTTCTTGAAGAATTTTAATGATTTTTACTAAGTTATGATTTTTTTATGTTGTTTATGAAATTTTAACAAGTTTAGTGTTCTTGAAGAATTTTAATGATTTTTACTAAGTTATGATTTTTATGTGGTTTTAGTGTTCTTGACAAATTTTGATGATTTTTAATAATAATGATTTTTGTAAGGATGGATGTTAAAATGGTTGTTTGATGATTAAAACAAGTTGGAAATGATTTTGGTGGTGTTTGTTAGTGAACCGTGGGGAAGGGGCTGAACCGGGTCCAAACCAGACCGGTCCAGGCCGGTTCAGACCCGGTCTGGGTTGGTCAAGGTGGGTCCGGGTTTTGGTCTTTAGGTTGTGTCGATGTTTGATTAATTGGTTGTTGTTTTGACGGGTTTTAAATACGTTAAAGCATGCGGGAATTATTAGGAAACGGTTTTAAATGAAAGTTATAAAAATCTGCCATTTTTCAGCCAAAACAGCCGTGGGGCCCAAAACAGGCCCATGTGGGTCCGGCCCATTTCAGCCCGTGGGTCCCACCTTGGGACTCGTGTCGGTTTTTGAGTTATCGTCATTTTTATCGTGTTTTGTAATATTTAGCAAGTGGGAAATATTAATAAGTAAAATATTTAATTCAAAAGGTTTTCATAAAATTATTATTTCTCACATGTTAGAAATTATAATACGAGATTAAGTTTACGTTGAAATCGTTTAAGTCAAGCGGGTTTTGGGTATAATATGATAATTCACATGTTAGAAGTAGTAATAAAATAACATGTAATGAATATGTTTGATTTATGTCTAGGTGAATAAAGACTCTGCTTCGAGCCCGTTTGATCCAACGGGTGTGGCCAACTAAGATCCTATCAGCCCCGATTTGACTGTATGACCCCGCGGGACTCGGGTCGGGGATTTGTCTCAAGTATGGTTTGTTTTAATTAATGATTAGCCCTTAGTATATATGATGCGATAGATATTTTGATTATTTTGATATGCAATTAGTCACATGATAGAATGTTTTCCTGTGACTGATTTATTATATGGTTGGTGTCGTGTTGACTAAGTACCCATAGAGAATTATGGATATATGGCGTCTTGACCATTCTGATTCTAAATGAGTAGCTTGGACCATGACATTGATAGGTCCGTACTGTCTTTAACGAGTATATAGTTCACTGCTTGATAGCTTTTGTGTCCCGACTTGGTGGGTTTATATCCAAGTCGGGGCATGGCTGCCTTATCCATTTTGGGACTGGAGCCAGCTTAAGTACTAGCCATCTCTGCTTAGGGGGTCGCCTAGTAGAGTTTCTCATAGACGGTTATGTCATGGGACGGGGAACGGAATAGCTTTTGTCGCTAGGTCTGATCAGTCTAGGACTAGGATGTTTTCCTACCTTGTGGTATAGCCTCGAGTTACAGAAGTCTTCTATTGACTGTACTAGGAACTTATGCCTGTTTGTAGACGTATTGGTCTTTCATGTTTGTATGATTCTATGAGTTTTAGAAGGTGAGATGCAAGCCGGCTAAGATTGATAGAGTTTGGATTACCGATTGTTAACTGATTCACATGATTACGTGTTTATTAGGGTTTGAGTGTATCATGGCCATGTTAACGGTAACCTCTGAGCTAGCATACCAGCTTCCCTACCTCGTGTTATAGTTTATTATCGGATTCACATGATAGCTTTCATATGCTAGGTTATATGTTAGTTAATTGTTTCATAACATGAAAAGCATATCATATATGTTAAGTTTTTGTATTTTCCATATACATTGCTTTTATGTTATTCATGTTTTATTAAACTCGACATT
The DNA here is from genome assembly GCA_022085475.1 of Heliosperma pusillum. Taxonomy (NCBI): domain Eukaryota; kingdom Viridiplantae; phylum Streptophyta; class Magnoliopsida; order Caryophyllales; family Caryophyllaceae; genus Heliosperma; species Heliosperma pusillum. Next base: position 17,778 of record JAIUZE010003780.1, read on the forward strand.
TCGTGGCTGGGAGAACTCGGAGTTACTCCCCACTGACTGTGGCTTCCGTGTTTATATTTAATGCGGTCGAACAGGTGGTGAATGCATATTTGGGGTACATGGACGAGCTAGCGAGCGAAGTATTTACCTTGGACCTATATTCGGTTCATATTTTGTATATTATTATACACTCTTTTATTTCCGTATTTATACGGGAGATATGTCTCCCGTCTTGTATATTTCTTTTGTAGAATATTATTTCCGTATTGTAATGACCTCTTTTATTTATGACACCTTCGTATGTATTTTCATCTTACATTTATGTATTTAAATATTTTTTTTTCTTTCCGCAAATTTGAGGGTGTCACAGTTGGTATCAGAGCTATTTTGCTCCCGACGCACGTTTGTGTACCTTTGCATAAATAACTTGACCTTAAGAAATAATAAACCGTGAGATAGAAGGGTAAGATGGGTAGATTAGGATTTATGTTGTAGTCTCTTTGTTCTTGCTAAATGATAAGTACTAATCTGTGTTTTAATTTTGCAAGATGCCTCCGAGGATTGACCACACTATTTTAGCAGCTCTTACCGTAATTATCCAAAACCAGCAGAACCAGCAAAACCAGCAGGCTAATCAGATTCCTATTCCTGTTCCTGATCGTGATAGACACGGGAGTTATACGTGGGTTGCTTCACAGCTATCGAGGAGTCAAGCCAAAACCTATGATGGCGAAGTTGATCCCGTGAAACTTTCGGTGTGGTTACGAGAGATGGAGAAGAGTTTTTCTCTTTACGATGTCCTTGAGGAGGACAAGGTCCGTCTAGCTTCTCACTTCTTAGAGAAGGAAGCGGATCAGTGGTGGCCTCTTTCGGGTCCTACCGCGAAGTTGGAGCCTAATTTCGGGTGGACTCGTTTCCGTGAGCTCTTGGAAGCGAGGTTTTACCCCGACGAGTTGAGACAGCAAAAATTGAAGGAGTTCATGGATTTTAAACAAGGACTTCTTTATGTTCAGGAGTTTACTACCAGGTTCAATGAGTTGGCTCATTATGCCACTCGTCTTATTAGGGTAGAGGAAGACAAGGCTTTCTTTTATCTGGGAAAGCTTTCTCCCCAGATACAGGGGAAGATTAGTAGAGGTTCCACTTCCTTTGTCTCGATCTATAATGATGCCATCTGGGCGGAGAGTTCTATCAGGGAGATTGCCGAGGAAGCTCGTGCTTCTTATGTTGCTCCTAATGCCTTTGGCAAGAGACCTTTATATCCTTCTTCTCGACCTTCCTTTTCTCCCTCTTTTCCAAACAAGAGGAGAAACTTCCAGAGCGGATCGGCAAACCAGAGAAACCGTCCCTTTGTGCCGAGTATCAACAACGACCTTAAAGGTCGTGTCTGCTTTACATGCAAGATGCCTATTCACCCGGGTGTGGGCTGCTTCAACAAGCCGTTTGTGTGCTTTATTTGCCAGAAATCGGGTCACAAGGCGAATGTATGTCCTGAGAGGAAGGGTACGGTGTCTACACCGGTTATTTCTGGGAGACCTAAGGGTCGTATTTTTATTATGAGCCGTGCTGAGGCGGATGCCCAACCCGATATTGTGACGGGTATGTTCTCGATTTATGATTTCCCGTGTTTAATTTTATTTGACACGGGAGCTTCTTTATTTTTTATTTCCATGAGACTATCCGATAAGTTACCGCTTAAAGCTTCAGTAGGAGAAACTACTCCTATATCGGTACCATCCGGAGAAGTATTTTCATGTTCTTATCTTCATTCCGACATTCCAATATCCATAAATGGATCTATTTTTCCGGCGAATCTTTTACGTTTTCCTCTTGAAGAGTTTGATATTATTCTGGGCATGGATTGGTTATCTACTCATCATGCTCGATTCGAGTGCCGTGATCAGAAAATTATTCTCAAAAGTCCTTTGGGTGCTCGTATTTCTTATCAAGGAGTTAGAAAGCAAACAACGGTGAAGTTAATCTCGGCAATGAAAATGTTAAATGTTATGAAGAAGGGTCATCAAGCATTTCTATGTGTAGTGACTACTTCTGATTCTTCCCTTCCTTCTTTAAAGGATGTTCCTATTGTTCGGGAATTTCCCGATGTATTTCCCGATGAATTACCCGGGATTGCTCCTGAAAGGGATGTTGAATTCTCTATTGATCTAGTTCCTGGAACTGGACCAATTGCCAAAGCTCCTTATCGTATGGCGCCTTCTGAGTTGAAAGAGTTGAGAATCCAACTCGATGTTTTGATTGAGAAAGGCTTCATAAGGCCTAGTTCTTCTCCTTGGGGTGCGCCCGTACTATTTGTCAAGAAGAAAGACGGTTCAATGCGTATGTGCATCGATTATCGTGAGTTGAACCGAGTCACCATCAAAAACAAATATCCTCTTCCTCGTATTAATGATCTATTTGACCAGTTACGGGGTGCTTCTACTTTCTCAAAGATCGATCTTAGATCGGGTTATCATCAGATTCCCGTTCGGGAAGCAGATATTCCGAAGACTGCTTTCAGCTCGAGGTCTGGTCATTTCGAATTCAATGTGATGCCATTCGGTTTGACCAACGCCCCAGCTATTTTCATGGATCAAATGAATCGTACTTTCCGGGAATATCTTGATAAATGTGTGGTGGTATTTATTGATGACATTTTGATCTTTTCAAAATCTGAGGAAGAGCATGCTATTCACCTTCGAGCCATTTTGGGTGTTCTTCGACACCAAAAGTGGTATGCTAAGTTCTCCAAATGTGAATTCTGGTTGCCCGAGGTATCTTTCCTTGGTCATGTCATTTCCAAAGACGGTGTTATGGTCGATCCAGCTAAAATTGAGGCGGTTGTGGATTGGAAAAGTCCGAAGAATGTGTCCGAGATACGGAGTTTCCTTGGTTTAGCGGGTTATTATCGTCGGTTTGTGAAAGATTTCTCCAAATTAGCAAGACCGATGACTCAATTGCTAAAGAAGGAAGCAAAGTATATTTGGAATGATGAATGTGAAGTTGCCTTCTTAGAATTGAAGAACAGATTGACTACCGCACCGATCTTAACTTTACCAGATGATGAAGCGGAGTATGATGTATATTGTGATGCTTCAAAGCATGGTTTGGGATGTGTCTTGATGCAGAATAGAAAAGTCATTGCTTATGCTTCTCGACAACTCAGGGTTCATGAAGTGAATTACCCGACTCATGATCTTGAGTTAGCGGCGGTAGTACATGCCTTGAAGACTTGGAGACACTATCTTATCGGAGTTCATTGTCGAATATATACTGATCATAAGAGCTTGAGGTGTATTTTTACTCAGAAAGAGTTGAACATGAGGCAGAGGAGATGGTTAGAGTTAGTGAATGATTATGATGCTGAGTTGATTTATCACGAGGGAAAAGCAAATGTCGTGGCAGATGCTTTGAGTAGAAAGACTAGTCATTCATTAAATGCTCTTGGTACTTGACCCGATGAACTGGTAACCGAGTTTCAGAAGCTTCAGATACAGTTCGTTGGGAAAGGATTTGATTATCTTGGTGCTTTGACCGCGGAACCTGATTTTCTGTTGAGGATTCGTACTTGTTTAGGAGGAGGATGCTACATTTTATACGCCATTCGAGCAAAAAATATCACTTGGGCAAGCAAAGGGATTTGTGTGATAATGATGGCTACCCTTCTTACCATGGTCGAATGTTTGTTTCCGAAGTGACGATTTATTTGAGGAAGGAATACTTGATGAAGCTCCCCGTTCTCCTTATTCTATCATACGGGGGTGGCGGTGGGGGTGGCGACAAAATGTATAAAGATTTGAGACCACAATTCTGGTGGCTAGGATTTGAGATTGAAGTGCAAGGAGTATTGTTAGTTAGATTGTCTTACTTGTCAGAAGGTGAAGATTGAGCATCACAAAGACCGGAGGTTTGCTGCAACGTTTGGAAATTCCTTTGTGGAAATGGGAGTCTATTTCTATGGACTTCGTGATGGCTTTACCTAGAACTGCTAGTGGAAAGGATGCCATCTGGGTTATTGTTGACCGTTTGACCAAGTGTGCTAGATTCATACCTATCAGGGAGACTTCGAGAATAGATGTTTTAGCTGATTCCTATGTGAGAGAGATAGTACGCTACCATGGAGTTCCTACAGATATAGTTTCAGATCGTGACCCGAGATTTGGTTCCCGATTCTGGACAGCTTTGCAAGAAGCCATGGGTAGTAAATTGTTGATGAGCACAGCTTTTCATGCCGCTACTGATGGTCAGACCGAGAGGACGATCCAGACTTTAGAAGACCTTCTTCGGGCTTGTGCTTTGGACTTTCATACATCTTGGGAGAAGAGTTTGCCTTTGGTGGAATTTTCTTATAACAACAGTTATCATGCTTCTATCAAGATATCACCATACGAGGCCTTATACGGTAGGAAATGCCGTAGTCCTGTTTGTTGGGATCAAGTACAAGATGATCATATGTTGAGTCCCGACATAGTTACTGAAACGATTGATCAAGTTCAAGTCATTCGAGAGCGAATGAAGGCCGCGCAAGATAGACAGAAATCCTATGCCGATGTTCGTCGTCGACCACTTGAGTTTGATGTTGATGATCGGGTATTTCTTAAAGTATCACCAATGAAAGGAGTGAAACGGTTTGGAGTGAAAGGGAAGTTGAGTCCTAAATATATTGGGCCGTTTCGTGTGCTTCAACGAGTTGGTCCTGTGCTATCGTCGGAAATTGCCTCCGAACTTGAGCAACTTCATGATGGTCCATATTGTTTCGAAATTGAGAAGTTATATCAGTGATCTCGAGTATGTCATATTATTCAAGTAAGAAGTTAGAAGTGTTGGACTTGGAACCTAATTTGGCTTTGGAAGAAAGGCCGACTCGTATACTTGAAAGGGATAACAAACAACTCCGAAACAAGGTGGTGCCTTTAGTTCGTATCCTTTGGCGTTGTGGAAACGTCGAATCAGAAACTTGGGAACCCGAAGCTAAAATATTAGCTAAATATCCCGAGCTCTTTGATTGGGGTAAATTTCCTTCTTTCTTTCCTCTTTCTATTCGATTTAACCGTTCGAAGATTTCGTACCTTCTATCGATATTCTTGATGCTGACGAGAACCTGCCGTTCCGTAGATAAGACCCCGTATTTTATTACAAATATAGTTTTAACAGTTTTGAAATAGACCTACATATGTATTGCGTTCCTTCTTCTAAGTTTCGAGGACGAAACTTTTTAAAAGGAGGGGTGATTGTAACAACCCGAAAAGTACCCAATTTGCTTAAGCAATAGCTTATGGATACTTTTCAGTAGAACTTAAGTTTTTAATATAGGAATTTTTGTTCCGAGTCGTATTTTGAAATTCCGCGTTCGTATTTGGAATTTTTGAGAGATTTCATGAAAAGACCGTTTTTGGTCAGCTTTGACTTTTCTTGACTTTTAAATCGTCTTTGACTTTTTCTTGACTTTTTAAAGTCGTCAATTACTTTTCTTAACTTTTAAAGTCGTCTTAAACTTTTCTGAACTTTTAAGTCATTTTTGACTTTTCCCGACTTTTTAGTCGATTTTGACTTTAGTTGACTTTTCCCGACTCGTCTTACAATTTTGAAGACCGAAATTTTATTTAAAAAAATTATATTTTTGATTTATTTTTATTTAGATTTATAAAGATTTATCATAATTTAATATAATTATTTTGAATTTATTTGGAATTTAAAGAATAACTTGTACGGTTTAACCAATCGTCATTTAACTATTCACGACGCATCGTAAAGCGCGCAACAAAATCGAAACGCGACTTTGGCATGAGTCACGCGCCCGTGTCATCGTTTTCCACTCACATGAGATAGTTTAATTCTTTTGATTAAACTAATAAGAATATCTTAGATATTTTCAACTTTATCGATCAGTTAACGAAACGTACGCAAATCGAGCAAAAACAGACCCGTTGCTCACCATACCACACGGCTCAAAAGTCCTCTAATGGCCTTGATATTTTCATTTCTTTTGGATACAATAATCATAATATCTAGATATTTGTTATAATTAACTTTATCGGTAATTATATTTAATCGTTTACCGTAAAATAATTATTTAACGCGAGTCAATTACGGAACAACAATTTCAAAACTCAACACCTTTATTTGGCCTATATTACACGGCTCAACTCCACTTTCCACTCACCAACAACTTTTCACTGTACAACAAATCAAAATAAGATCAAAACATCGCTTTATTTAATCGTTCTTCGTGTTCTTCATCGTTCATCAACCGTTCTTCATCGTTCTTGAGCAAAACCTTTATAAAATCTTCGTTTCTTAATTAAATCCATCCTAATTTAGATTTCTAGGATCTCCTCTTCGCTCTCCATCTTCTAGTACGGTTTATTTTCAATTCCGTCAAGATCGTTTTCAACATTTAATTATGGAAAATTAAGTTTAAGTTCTAATTATTGTTTTTCTTGTTATTTCTTATAGGGGAAGAGTTTGAAGACGAATTTGGAGACTCTTATATTTTGGGTGAAGACTAGTAGAAGGGTTTCTTATTTATATACTTCTTATTATTTTTGTGCTAAGTGATTTTGGCTAGCTAAGGTAACGATTCCGTTTTACTCGACGAATAAATGTCACATAGCCTTAGTTTTGTTTTTGTAGTCTTTAGTTTTGGCTCATGTTATAGTATTTATGATTTTAGCTAGTAATATAGCCTTTAGTTTTATTTATTTGGATTTTGGTTCATCTTTAATTTTGGTTCATGTTTTTATGATTTATGGAATTTTTGTGATGTTTGATGATTCTTGATGATTTTATGTTGTATGAATTTTATGATGTTTTATGATTCTTGATGATTTTTTAAGTTGTAGGAAATTTTATGATGATTTAGTGTTCTTGATGATTTTTAAGTTGTAGGAAATTTTATGATGATTTAGTGTTCTTGAAGAATTTTAATGATTTTTACTAAGTTATGATTTTTATGTTGTTTAGAAAATTTTAACAAGTTTGTTGTTTTTGATGAATTTGGATGATTTTTAACAAGTTATAATTTTTAAGTTGTTTATTAAATTTTAACAAGTTTGTGTTCTTGACAAATTTTGATGATTTTTAATAAGTTATGATTTTGTATGATGTTTGTTAAAATGGTTGTTTGATGATTAAAAACATGTTGGAATTGATTTGATGTTGTTGTTGGGTGAACCGTGGGGTTTGGGCTGAACCGGGTCCAAACCAGACCGGTCCAGGCCGGTTCAGACCCGGTCTGGGTTGGTCAAGGTGGGTCCGGGTTTTGGTCTTTGGGTTGTGTCGATGTTTGATTGATTGGTTGTTGTTTTGACGGGTTTTGAATATGTTAAAGCATGCGGGAAATATTAGAAAAACGGTTTTAAATAAAAAGTGTAAAATCTGCCATTTTTATCAAAACAGGCCGTGGGGCCCAAAACAGGCCCATGTGGGTCCGGCCCATTTCAGCCCGTGGGTCCCACTTTGGGACTCGTGTCGGTTTTTGAGTTATCGTCATTTTTATCGTGTTTTGTAATATTTAGCAAGTGGGAAGTATTAATAAGTAAAATATTTAATTAAAAAGGTTTTCATAAAAATTATTATTTCTCACATGTTAGAAATTATAATACGAGATTAGTTTAAGTTGAAATCATTTAAGTCAAGCGGGTTTTGGGTATAATATGATAATTCACATGTTAGAAGTAGTAATAAAATAACATGTAATGAATATGTTGATTTTATGTCGATGTGATAAAGACTCTGTTTCTAGCCGGTTTGATCCAACGGGTTTGGTCAAACTAAGATCTAGTCAGCCCCGATTTGACTGATGACCCGTCGCGGGACTCGGGTCGGGGATTTGTCTTCACGTATGGTTGTATTTAATTAATGAATTAGCCTTAGTAGATATGAGGCGATATGATATTTGATTATTATTGCTATGCAATTAGTCACATGATAGGATGTTTTTCCCGTGACTGTTTTATTATATGGTTGGTGTCGTGTTGACTAAGTACCCATAGAGAATTATGAGTATATGGCGTCTTGACCATGCTAATTCTAAATGAGTAGCTTGGACCACGACATTGATAGGTCCGTACTGTCTTTAACGAGTATATAGTTCATGGTTAATAGCTTTTGTGTCCCGGCTTGGTGGGGTTATATCCAAGTCGGGGCATGGCATCCTAAGAGTTCCGCTTTGGGAAGGGAGCCAGCTTAAGTACTAGCCATCTCTGCTTAGGGGTCGCCTAGTAGAGTTTCTCATAGACGGTTATGTCATGGGACGGGGAATGGAATAGCTGTTGTCGCTAGGTCTGATCAGTCTAGGACTAGGATGTTTTCCTACCTTGTGGTATAGCCTCGAGTTACAGACGTCGACTATTGACGGTTCTAAGAACTTATGCCTGTTTGTAGACGTATTGGTCTTTCATGTTTGTATGATTCTATGAGTTTTAGAAGGTGAGATGCAAGCCGGCTAAGATTGATAGAGTTGGGATTCCCGATTGTTAACTGATTCACATGATTACGTGTTGATTAAGGTTTGAGTGTATCATGGCCATGTTACATGGTAACCTCTGAGCTAGCATACCAGCTTCCCTACCTCGTGTTATATTTATTATCGGATTCACATGATAGCTTTCACATGATAGGTTATATGTTAGTTAATTGTTTCATAACATGAAAAGCATATCATATATGTTTAAGTTTTGTATTTTCCATATACATTGCTTTTATGTTATTCATGTTTCATTAAACTCGACATTTCGTGGCTGGGAGAACTCGGAGTTACTCCCCACTGACTGTGGCTTCCGTGTTTATATTTAATGCGGTCGAACAGGTGGTGTTGCATATTTGGGGTACATGGACGAGCTAGCGAGTGAAGTTTTACCTTGGACCTATATTCGTTTCATAGTTTGTATATTATTATACACTAGTTTATTTCCGTATTTATACGGGAGATATGTCTCCCGTCTTGTATATTTATTTTGTAGAATATTATTTCGTTTTGTAACGAACCTTTTTATTATGTAATGACACCTTCGTTATATATTCGTATCTTTTATGTATTTAAATAAATTTTTTTCTTTCCGCAAATTTGAGGGTGTCACATCAAGGCCAAGCTTTCTTAGATCTTCAACCATGGTGAGCTACTTCTAGCTTCCTTTGAAGAACCTTCTTAGGCTTTCTTGTCCTTGCCCTTATCTTTGCTTGCGCGCCCTAATTACAATAAAAAAGGGTAAGAATCACAACTCGTATCTATATACCAAGTTGAGATCATAACATAAATGATAGGGATAAATATTTACCTACTGGAACAACCTTTCCTGCTTTGAGATCTCCTAGTTATTTAGACCAACTCCTCTTACAATGCCCCACACCATTACAATAATAGCATTTGTCCTCAGTCGAGGCCCCCTTTTGTGGTGTGGGAGAGCTATTCTCAATAGCTTTTCCCTGGCCTTTGGAGGTGGAGGGCTTCTTCCCTTTTCTACCAACCTTTTTGAACTTCCCTTTGCTCTTACTATTAATATGGAGCACATCCTTGGAGATGCTAACATTTAGCCCCATGTCTCTCTCAGCTTGCACAAGCATCTTGTGCAACTCATGCAAAGAGGTTTTCATGTTTTGCATATTGTAGTTCACCCTAAGCTGCACATATGCTTTTATTTTCCCCAAGGAATGTAAAACTCGGTCGATAACGAGTTGTTTGGGAATGTCTACCCCTTGCAATTTAAGAGTCTCAACATGCTCAATCAATTTGAGTACATGAGCCGTCTCATATTGTATGGTTCTAGGAGCTTGTGAAAACATGGTCACATGCTTCGTGTAGATTTCATAGGCCGTGCTCATCTTTATGGCACTCATTTGGAGATCAGCCTCCATTGAGAAGATCAAAACAATTTTTATCGCGACAGACTCTTTATGCTAAACCTCATAGGCTCTCCTTGCGGCGGTGGTTAACCTTTCATTAGGTGTGGTGGGAGAGGCCTCGGTAAGGTAACGAAGCTTGTCGTCAGCCTCTGCGGCCAAGCAGAGTTGCGCATCCCAATTGGCGAAATTAGCGCCATTCTTTTCTAGCTTACATCGATCTATGAAGGATCAAAGCCATGGGACATTGGTGAGACTTGGAGCGTTAGTGCTTGTCGTGTTGGATGAACTAGACATTGCGATTGTACAAAGTTATTTACTTATTTTAGACATAAAGGAAATGTCAACATTTATCATTTTAAATACTTGTAAACATTTTAAAACAAGTTCAACATTTAAATAACGACCTCCACTCAGCTATTATAAATGATTCCGAGATCCAAATTCATATCAACTTGGGCACGGTGAGCCGATTCATCCCTCATTAACATAATTCGGTGGATTAACTCTTTAATCGATTCTACATTAGAACTCTCGGCCGATAATATTACATTAATATTTATCTTTAGCCCGGAACACATGCGGCACCGGTCGCGAATACTTTGGTTAAGCTCAATCCAAGTTTCGAAATAATGACCTTTATTATCTTACTTACCCAACGTAACAAGTTTAGTATCCCGGTGAGCCGAGCCTACTTCCTTGTGAGATTGAGATTCATGAGTTCTACTATTTGGTAAGACTTTGTCTCAATTATTTATTATGAGAGGTCATGTCAATTTAATATCGATCTTGTTTAAGTGAACTAAATCGATGAATTATCGATAATTTTAATTGACACGGTCGATGACTCGATGAATATGCATGTCATGTTACGGTGATTTGGCAATGCATGCAAACATATTAAATAAAATGCAAGCATAAACATAAAATTCCTAGTATGGCCTTTCCTAGAATAGAAAATCATATAATCTATTACAAATTCGAAAACCAACTCCTTTGGTCCGTTGAACTTCATGAGCTCGCCTCCCAAGGACACCATCTCTGTCAGAACGCCTTTCCGAATGGCACCGTCTTTAGGAAAACTCATGTATTACAAATAATTACAAAATACTCCCTCCTATTCATAATAACATTCCCCCTTTCCATTTTCATCTATTCACAATACCTTCCCCTTTCCTTTTTTGGTAAACTTTTATACTTATTTTAATCACATCACCCTACAACAATACCCCACAATACCCATACTTTATCTTATTTTAATCACCTTACCGCACAACAATAATTATTTTAATCACTTTACCTCACAATAATACCCCACAATACATTCCCTCTCTCCAAGCACCTCACCCCACCACAATACTTACCCTTATTTATTTACCCACCCTTAATTTTTGGTTTATTCATGAATGAGAAAAGTTATTATGAATAGGAGGGAGTATATAATAAAATTACACTACTTTCCTATTATACATTTTTAAAATAAAATAATACAATAAAAGTGATACGAGATCAAAATAAATTACAACCAAATCAATATTCCCTTACATTTCAGGCAATATTGATTAAAACAAAGGCCATACAAGAATTAAATTACATAATTCAAAATTACATAAATAAAATATGACATTCATAAATGAAAATATCACATTCATAAACAAAATTTCAGGATTATAATATGTATAAAAAATGCTCATTTTAAATGTCAAATCGCCATATTTAAAAGTTTATATCGTATATAACCCTGTTCTAAGGAAAAGCGTGATAATAACATTTTAAAATCACCAAACAATACTTAAATCATATTTAAGTCCAAATTAATTATTCCAACTGATGTAGGACTCAAAAATTAGTCATCACTCAATTTTTTACAATAATTCAACTTGGTGTTATATAATTACTCAAAACTAGACTTTAAAATCATATTTTAAACAAATAAATCCAAATTTAATCACAATAATTTCAAAATTTTAATTTTTTATACATTTTGAAACATTTACATGACACTCATAATGTTAAAAATAAAGGTTAAAAATTTTGACTTGATTTTGAGAAAAATCGGTTGCACTTTATCTGTTTTATCAAATAAAATACATAAAGCATGCGAAAATTAATCTAATTAAATTTTCAACTTTAGATCTGAAATGTGGTACATTTATGAAACCATAAATAATTTTCTCATGACATGAAATTTATTTTAGCTATATTTACTAAAATAGTCACTATTTATGCCATTTTTACATTAAAAATTCATAAATCATACTAGACAAATCAAATTAGTCTCAAATTTTATAGTCTGTCAGGAAACCATTCATGTGACAACATACTAAAATTTCATGGCCATATTCAAATCATAACTATTTGTAAAAATTTGACCTTTATTTATACCATTTTATCATATAAAAATTATAAATCATGAGAATAATTCACATTCACACGACATTTTACATACATTAATTAAAATATAAATGTGATGTCATGTAAAAATTCAAGGTCAAAAGACATGTCTAACTAGTTTTAGCATTTTAAACATCATTTTGCTCATTAAAATGTAATAAAAACACTAAAAATCATATTTTAGCAATATAAATTTCCATAAATCATCAAAATGACCAAAAATCATATTAGGACCAGAATATATTGACATGCAAATGACTATTTTATCTTATAAAACACAAAATACTAGTTTTCTTTAAGTTACATTAACTCGAAAAAACTATAAATCGATTATGCATGCAACAATCAAAGCTCTTGATACCGCTTGTAAGTTTCTTAAACTCGGTATTAGACATGTCTAATATCATTTTATAAATATTTTACTCTTAAACTATGTGGATCTTATGCATGCATAACAAAAGATTAAGTAAGAACAAATCCTTTACATTGATTATGAAGAAATGGGCATAATATTTGAACTCCTTTTAAATATTATTCTTGAGCTATGAATGATGGGACGAACTCCTAGTTTCAAATTAGAAACTCTCCTATAAGTTTCACCCAAGACAATATCCAAATCACTACTAAAGTATACTACACTAATATAAAATGGTAGAAGCCCTTAATAATAAATCTAATAACTCCTATTACTACACTCGTAAAATTATTAGAAATATGAACTCAAGATTTGGTAAAGAACTTCTTCAAATTTTTTTTTAGTGAGCGATAGAAAGATAGAGAGATGAAGATTGCATGCAAAATGAAATAAGTTGATGTGAGTTTTATAAGAGGAAACTTGTCCTCTTTGTTTTGATCACATTGACCGGCCACACCCACACCACATGGGTGGGTGTTTTCCCTTTCATTTTGTTCTTAACAAGGCATAAGGTTGAGTGTTGGTAATGTCTAGTGTATGATTGTGTCTAATTCTCAATTAGAATAATACACAAAAAACTAATCACCCTAAAACACACTACAAAACCGGTGCACACATATAAAATGTGTGTCAATTTTATTTTAGCATTTTGTCATTTGTCACATGTGTGACATGTGACATGTAACATTTAATTTTGCTTATAGATGTGCATTTAACCAATTTAAATGCAATTTCATAATAAATAAATTAGACTCATTTTAAATCATATTTTATAATTACATGTAAATAAAATGAGTAATCTCATATTTGGTTAATATAATCTACAACTAATTGTAATTATAATCAACCAATCTTGCTTATCTCAAATGTTTCATAAACATAATGCATTCTTAGTAATAAAACAATTAAATTACTAAAATGAATCTTATATAATCATATTACAATAAGATATAATTCTCACTTTCAATATAAACGTAGTTCAACTTAAGGGATTAATTAATCTGTATTGTTATACGATTAATTAATGTACATGATTAAGGGATTGTCCTTTAGGTGTGACCTCAAGGGATCAACTGATCGATACCGTCATACGAGAGTAACGTCAAACTCAATTGAGCCAAACATTACCGATTTATGTTGACCAGTTGACTATAATATTCTACCTCCATTTGTATTCTTATTATTAAGATTTAATTATGTGATCACACTATTGTTGAGGACACTCACTCAAACAAAAAGATCCTTAAGAACATCTCTGGTTTGATTCCTTTGATAGACATATAATCCTTTAAAGCACGGATGTGTATCAAAGGCTTCTCATGCCCCTTCAACTTTGGGATGTTAGTCATGTTGAAATTGGTTGGCAGCTGGGCATCTACTGGTTCATATTTTCGACTGTTCTCCCTATAGATGTCATCTCCCTTTAGATACATTAGTTGTTCCTCCAAGTATTGGAGTCGCTTTTCCGCTTCAGTAAGAACTGGTGGATTATCAACTTCTGGTTGTCCCACGACGAGTGGAAGGTTGTCGTGCACACTAGGGTCAGGAATGTCTTTGGGTGGTAGCCTAGTTTCTACAACAACGATTCGACCCTCAATGGCATTGAGGCGAGCATAGGCTTGGTCTTGACTCGTTTGGATACGAAGTAGCGCAGCTAGGATTTGATCATTCCATTTGGTTCGGGTTGATGAACACTTGCTTGACTGGGTCCAGGCATCTTGGAAACTGGGCAAGAGACCGACGACGAATCAAAACGCGATCGACCAATGTAGCACACTTACTCGAAAAGACTCGATTTGTGAAGTGGTAGTGTGCCACTGTGTCTAAGTGAATTTTGAAAATGGCTGGTTTGGAAATGTTTGTCCTAGAAAATCGTAGTGTGGTTGTAGGAGAGTTGACTCAAAGTGGAAATAAATGATTTTTGACTAGACACTCGGACAGAGTTTCGACTCATTTTGCGCTACTTTAGGCCACCTTTGAAAAATGCTTTACAATTTTAAAAGGATTTTGTTTTTGAGAATTTTGTCATGATTTATTTAAAAAGATGGTGATCACGTAAGGGTTATACACATTTACACAAGCTGAATAACGGCGTGCTGAGTGCATTTTAAAATGGTTTTGGCTTAGAAGGTGGGTTTCCATACTAAGCTATCAAACCCAGGGTTTGTAGAGAGGTCCACGCCAAACATGAGTAAGGCCGGTTCGTAGTCCATTCGCCCGAGTAGTGAAAGCCCTTGGTGCTAACATGAGGACACACCACGGTATGGTTGACGTGAATCGCTATCCATCCTTAGGCCCATTTAAGAATTTGGACTGTCCACACAGGACGATTGGTCGAAGGGTTGGGTTAGGCCTAGGAAGGCCGAATAAAACGACATGGGAAGGTCGAGTAATGAGAACCGACAACTGTCTCATTCATATTATTCCCTAACCTCGTTCCAGTTTCACCCTGGGTAACACGTAAGTGTACGATCTCCAGTGAAGTCGCCAAACTGTGATACACGGGTTTCGCGATCCTTTCTAAGCCGTCTGTTGCACGGGAAACCACGGATGCAGAAACAAGGACAAGCGTGAAAACATGCATTTGTGGAGTCGCCACCAACGTTTGTGGGAAATTGGATCCGTTTGAATACTTCATGCCATGTCAAGACACAAAGTAATAACATGAACACCAACAACTCGTTACCCTTAGCATTCTATGTCTACAATGACTCTCGTGGATGCCAAGGAACACAGATGTTCACAAAGATCTGAAGTAAGGGGGGAGAGTACATATTAGGAAGTTCTTTTGATCGAACACCTAATCCCACCAGCCTCGATAGTGGCCTCTACTAATGATTAGGGAAACTCTTTTGTTATCGATGTGTTGTCGGTTATATGCATGCAATGCAACATCCATGTTTTAATCTTAACATGTGAGTTTAGACAATGCCGGTATACATGTAGTTTGTAATTAATTAGGTCAAAGTAGGATTTAGGATTGATTGGCATGTGGAAACACAATTAATTAAATCATATAATGATTAAATAGAACTATAAAAGAAATATTACAATTGATTACAACGAATATGGGATCTATGTCAAAAGTATGTTTGAAAGATTAATTGAAAAAAGGAAAATAATTAAACTAAACGAAGTCAGATTAGCAGCAATAATATTTGGGATAATAGTCAGTTTATTGCCTAATTAAACTACGTCAAAGCGAACAAGGATGTTCAGAGACAAAAACAAGCCCGGAATAGGCGCAACAGAAGATGCGTCCTTTAGAACAGGCGCAACACTCTGTGCGTCTGTTCCTAAGTTGGGCTCTGGCTGTGAAGCCAGAATCACAATCAGTTAGTGTTCATTGGTGATTTACGGTTTATTAAGGATCTACAAGTCGAATTTAAGTGATTCAAGTCATGTTAATTATACTAACTATATCAAAGACGAACCTAGAGATTAAATATGGACGAATCAAACCTCTAAAGACACAAACTTGATAGATGACTAAAACCCACTAATATTGACTATTAGGGATTTAAGTCAAACAAACTAAATAAAGAAAGACTAAAGAAAAAGTTTGAAAACAATTTTGACATACTTCCAACATAAATCTAACATTAATTAAAATAAAGAACAATAAAAAAAAGGGATTGAATGTGACAACTCTCGCGAATGCGGAAATAAAACATAGCAAGCATCTGATATATATAGCGGAAAATACGGTGTTTTTAAAACTTTTTACATGCTAAGATAAAAATACGAGGAATGTCAAATAATTACAAACCAAAGTAGAATACACTACAAAGAGACGAAGTCTCTCAAAATGTTATCAAATATCAAAGTTATTAGCAAACTAGCTAAACAACGTCTAGAGGTGATTCATCCAGGCCAACGCCCGCTAGCTCACACCCGAACCCAAAATACCACAAGCAAAAAGCCATCCAATCGAGCAACCTGTTCATCCATGAAAAACATGAACGCCACAGTCAGTGGGGAGTAACTCCAGGTTCTCCCAGCCATATCACAATAAACATACTTAAACGGAAATAAGAAAGTAGAAGCATGCATATATAAATATACATGTGTAATACGAGAAGGATAAATAGGCAATTCGATATTTAATGATGAGAGCATATGGAATACAAATCCGAATTGTTATACAAAGACTCGGGGAAGACACTCTTAGGCAACCGAATATGCTCACTAGGGCGTACATCTCACCGTTAGCGGTATAAGTTTGATAAGATTGAGACTCGATAAAAAAACCATGTCAAGTGATTCAATGATCAATCATATAATCTTTCATGTAATCATCCATCCAAACACACTGACACAATGACGACATCTCTCACGGTAAATGAAACGCACTAGCACCGTGTACATGATAAGTATGATTAAAAGGCATCCACGAGATATGCATTTCTCTGAACGCATACACGATTCAATTCATTTCGTATATGTGGACTAATTTTCTCCTGGTAGAACGACGATAATAATACGGTCCTAGTCTAAATCTGGCCAGAATCCCGAAATCACATTTTCCGGTTCGACATGCGATGACATTTCGCATCCAAGACTCGGTCAATCATTGACGCCGAGTACCCCAAATTCGGGTCCGATAATTCACGAAGTGGCGGAAAAGAAGAAGCACAAGCCTCATAACAAGCGGTACGCTACATGCAAATAACACCACCTCGCAAGTACACAACATTTGACGGCCGGGTCGATCAACGCATAGTGTTCAACTCCCAACAACGTCGTCGTATGCCCACTAACACATGCAATTAAGCAGTAGGATACATCCCCGTTCCGACATTCCAGCCTTACGAACGTGGAGGTAGCCAAGGGAATGAGAGTACAAAGCACATAACAAAATAGCGCTCAAACCATAACATTTGTAAAACCGACTCAAATTGGAACATACCAAAAACTGTCACAAAACATGCGATACAAGCGAGTGAAATATCATATATTCAAAACATTAATATTTAAAGTCATTCCATAAATTAATACGATAAATGAAACATCGGAAATATTATAAATGAAATCGTAAACAAGAATAACAAGAACCTTCCAGCAGGTGCCAGCCGGTTAGGTGGACCGGCTGCCGGCCACCCGGCTGGTACCAATCATCATACGAAAAACCAACATGAAAATACAGTGTGTCATAGCCGGTCAAGGGGACCGGCTGCCGGCTACCCGGCTGGGACCAAAGGCATATGAGAAAAACCAAGGAAAAGTAGGGGTGTCTCAGCCGGTCAGCTGATCGGTTGCCGGTCGGCCGGCTGAGATCAACTTCATGCTTCAAAATTTACGTAACATGCAATATTATACAGCCACTGCCCCAGCCGGGAGGCTGACCGGCTCCCGGTCGGCCGGCTGGGGTCAACATCACTTGAAAATCACCAATTTCACTAAGGATCAACAATTAACCATTATCAACTATCATCATAAATCATACATTCTCATATCAATTCTCAACTAACAACATCCATCAACAACAATACAAGTCCTAAGCTTACTAATCATTTTCTAGTTACGATTCCTAACATAGAAAACACGTAAAACACGTAAATGATATCGAGTAACCCTTCACCGTTACCTTTATGCGTCTTTAAACGATTTCTAAACCTTCCTCCACTAGATAGTAATCTTTGTCGGGGTCTAGAAAGTCTCCACCTAAACAAAGACGACAAAAGATGAATATAATTCACCTTTAAGAAAGACGGATAAATTGAAAAGCGAGAAAGACGGTAATTTTATTACCAATACGGATAGAGGAAGATAAGAGGGG
>JAIUZE010003781.1:0-32770 GCA_022085475.1 Heliosperma pusillum
AATATAAAACATAGAGATTAGAATCAACCTCCGGTCCTAACAATATAGCCTAAGAACAAATATCGAGATCGATATTCTCCTAATCGTTGCACCCAAGATGTTCCGAGAAATGCCTTTTTCTTGTGCTAGAATGAATACAAAAATTACTAATAATATTTTTGTGAGAAGTTGATGATAAGAAATGTAGAGAAAGAGTTTATATCAAACTCTTCTACTCTCCCTTTTAACCGTCCAAACAAGTGGAGAATGGAGAGGAGTCCTTCCCTCTTTTTTCTCTACTTGTTTTTAGGTTGTTAGCCTTTTTTTTTTAATGTATAAAATGTGTATGTATTATTATTGTCATTTATGTTGTCACATATTAATAAGTCCATACAACATCTTGTAGTCGATTTATTAATACCAGTCTGACATCATTTATTATGACAATATCGTATAATATATACATCAACTATAAATTTCGTATATTTATAATTTGCTAATTAAATATAACAGTTTATATTTTATTACGAATTAACATTTAATTCGTTTAAGCTTACATCATTTAATCGTATTAAATAACTACATTATATACATCAATTAGATATAACATTTTATATTCAATTACGAATTAACATTTAATTCGTCTCAGCTAGTATTATTTAATCGTATTAAATAATCGTATCATCATTACATTGACTAACCTTTTAGTCATATACATCGACTAACCTTTTAGTCATATAAGGCATCAATATGATTATATTTTTCATATAATCATATCTCTCAAACACATCCTTTAGGTGTGACTTTTAGGGAACAGTTGATCACCGCCATTAAAATGACAATAACGTCAAACTTCTAGCAAGCCAACCGTTATCGATAAACGTTAATCAACTGATAAGAATACAAAGTATACCATGTGAACCTGTAAGAGATTTATTCATGCTATTCCTTCCGGCTTTCAGGCCGTTGAATATTTTTCTCTTTTTACTGGTCTTCCTGAGCCGCGTGTCAATGCCATGGCTGTCAATGATGTGCAACATCCTTGTTTAAGGTTGTTTTTGCGTTTCTTTAGCCTTCTTTTGTTTGCTAGGAAGGACCTTAGTAAATTGAATTCTCATGAGGTTTTATTACTTGCATCTACCCTCAACCCCCAACATGAGAATGTTTTTCATTTCCACCCGGTCGGTTTGGTGTGTTATGCTTTATGGAGAGTAAATTCCCCTACCCAACATTCTTTGGATTATGGTGCTTTAGTCACTAGGTTGGCTAGGCGACTTATTGTGTTTATGGGAGACCGTCGGTACACACCAATGACCCCGATTCATGCTCCTAGGGTCGACGAGGAGTACTTGCGCCACACACTTGTGCTGGATTAATGCGTTAGGTAACGCTCATTTCAGTGGCGAGTACGGGGGTCCAGTGGATAGCTCTTCCCGACATTAATAACCATCTCCCTTCTACGGAGCGGTTGCCTACCCATGATCCTGAAACTGGACTTGCCCCTCCCCCTCGTTCTTATGTGGTTCCACCAGAGCTTATTTTTACTTTGGCCGAGAACCGTCGACCTCGTCGGCGGATCACCCATTCTTCTTCTGCTCAGGCCACCACCACCCCGACTCCCCACCCCACACCGACCCTGACTCCATACCCTTACCCTCCACCTACTTATACCTTTGATCCGGCCTTGGAGAGGGAGATTAGGATTCACCAAGGCATTAATAATGATTTGATGATGAGGGGCTTTGGGAGATCCTTGTGCGGACAGATCTTAATGCTACCGCTGGTTGGACTCCATCAAGCTACTACCGAGATCCGGGTGACGAGAGTGGTGTGTTCGATAATTATGGGGTGACTCATCAGTAGTTTTTCCAGGAGTTTAGCCACGACTTGGTTGGTTGCCTGGGTCGCTCCGGTTGGTGGTTTTGCTGAACCATTTCGGGCCTCTTCTTCTGGTGCTGCTCAGAGGGATGATGATGATGATGATGGTGATGATGAGCAGTAGTGACAGCTGGTCACTACGCCCCCATTTTGCAGCTGGTTTGGGGGAGGCTATGTCTATATAAGCTGGTATTATCTATCCTTGTACTTTCTTTTATTGTATTTTCTTTTAGTTATTTCCCCTTTTCCCTTTGTTAGTTGTGTCCTTTAGGTTGCTGTTGTTGGTTATTGTGTGATTTGTGCTGTTAGCGTCACACTGAGGACACTGTGACATTTAGGTTTGGGGGAGAGTCTTTATTTATGTTGTGTGAAAAAAAAAAAAAAATCATAAAAATTGAAAAATTTACAAAATCCAAAAACATGTTTTTATTTTATTAGGTCGAGTCTTGGTGAAATTGAATAACAATGATGATAATTTGCATTGTTTCTGCATTTGAATCCCAAATAAGTTGTCCATGTACATTGTTTTGACTTACTACTTTTTGAAAACAAAGCTCATAGTACAAGTCTTGACCGTTTTTGACATACCTTATGCTAATTAGATTTGGCCAATTTTTGTTGGTAAACCACTTAAAATTCTGAGGTCTATAGAGCTTCCTAGGCCAGGAACATCAATAAACTGGTCTCATTGTCTTTAGGCTTGAGTGTGGTACTCCTTGTGGAATGTGTAACATCAAATTGCATAAGTGTGACATTCGTTTCTTGATACTATACGCGTTCATTTGATAAGTACATGAGGAAAGGCGGTTCTTTTTGTACAAATGAGCCTCACATAGCCAAAAAGACTTGATTTTATACCCTTATTATTGAGTTCTCTATATTTAGCCCATTTGAGCCTTTTGTAGCCTGTTTTATAACCTATCTAATAGCTACATTCCTAGAATTTGCCTACCTTATCGGGACAGTCGCAGTTGCATGCTTTTTCTTATCTACTTGTCTACTATGGTTGGGTCGGGATTTCAAAAAGAATATCAAATGGGTGTAGCAAGTATGTTGGCAATTGTGTCATTTATTCCCTTTGTTGAGAAATGTTATGAAGCAAAAGATTTGAAAAAAAAAAAGAAAAAAAAGAAAGATATGATGAAAAAAAAAAAAAAGAAGAACAAAAAGAACAAAGACAAAGAAAAAAAAATATGTTGCTTCATTGAATTGTTCAAGGGATAATGAAAGGGAATATACTAGAGTCTAATGCATTTTTCAGAGAGCAATATCAATATCTCTTCTGTTGTCAAAGTTTAAGATTATTTCTCTAGTCGGGTGTTGGTTTGTGCTAGTCTTGTAGATTTGTTTTGGTAAGTGTCGCTGCGACTACCGGTCTTAGCCCCACATTCCCATACGTGTCTTGGCACAATCCACTTCTATACCTTCACCCATTAGCCTCTCTTGTTGTCCTGATTCATGTGCTTTTTAGCGAATGCGTATTAGTTGGGGAAATTACTATCACATTAGAATGCATGCATGTTTCATAAGTTGAGTGAGTGTTTCTATTTCTTTATATTTCACAAAACTCACCCTTACATAAACTTATGAGTGCATGAATGAATCCGCGAGAATCCGACAAATTGAGCCTTACAAAATTGAAAGGTATTTGGTTTTTGTCTATACTACGGTATCATGTAAAATCTTGGAATATGAGCTGCGTTTTCTACTTTCCCGTGCCTTTAAATTTGTTTTATTGGCACAACTTGGTCATTACTTTGTTATAGATATGGATAGCTTGGGATTTGTATGTGCATTAACATTAACTTTGAGTTTTTCATTCGCCATTTGTATGTTTGTCCTTGTATAGTGTTGAGTGCTTTACTTAGGGACAAGCAAAGGATTGGTTTGGGGGAGTTTGATGATCATTATTTATACACCTATTTTATGCTATTTTAGCTACGTATAACTCGATTTATCGTCTTTCCTTGCTTATTTATATGCTATTTTAGCTAGAATATCGATTCTGCCGCTTATATTATGTTTTAATGAAGATTGGATGCATTTGGAGCTTTTTGAGTAAATATGAAGCATGGCGGAATCGGATCGTAGAAGGTTAGGCACGGAAATCGAGAGCAATGAAGAAGGAATGAAGAAAAAACGAAGAAACGAGCCAAAATGAAGGATGCTCGATCGAGCAGAAGTACTTTGCTTGATCGAGTCGTACTGTTGTCATGCTCGATCGAGCAGAAGCCCCTTGCTCAATCGAGCAGCCTAATATTCTGACGACTTTCGGTTTTCCTAAACTAGTTTAACCTAGTTAATTAGATTTTATTATAAAAGGAAAGCTCGTCTTTCATAATTAGGTATGCTTTTATATTAGAAACCTAAAATTAGTTTGCTTTGCCTCTGGATTTTATCATCAAGACGATTGTTTTTAGTTCAAGCTTGTAATCAGTATTCTTTAATCTTCCTTTGTTATTCAATTAGTTACCTTCTAGTTCTTTAAATATTTTTTGTTACTTCTTTCGTTATTGTTAATCATGTTTGCTTTATTTATAACTGTTGTTGTTAATATCGTTATGAGTAGCTAAATTCCTTTCTAGGGTTGAAAGGGGATCTAGGATTGTTAGAAGGGGTAGACTAATTAATTGAATTGCAATTGCATGGTTATCCTTTGATTATCGTTTTAATTCTAGTTGTTTGATTACTGGCCAGGATTAATTAGCTAGTCTCGCAAATTAGGATTGACACCGACTGGGTTAAGACTAAGATAGGCTACGATAATTGAATAGAACTCGTTTAATGATAGCGATTGCATGTAAATTGTAAATCTAAAGGGCATAATTGAATCGACCGATCTTGTGACCTTAGATAACTTTATTGCATGATAATTGATTACACCCTTACCCCTGAACAATAATCTTAGTGAACGTGAGACCCTAGACTTTTAATTCTATTGTTTTCAACCTTTTTATTGTTATTGTTTGTTATTAGTTTAGAACTCAAATCTTAAACCCAAGAAATTGTTATTATAGAGACAAACCTAGTTTAACAGATTAGAATACTACCGCCTCCCTGTGGATTTGATAACTTACTTACCGCTGACTATTAGTTAGTTGTGAAGTAGGATTACTTTGATTAAGGTGACGCGACTTTACCCTTATCATGTAGTGTGTTGAATCTTGTGTTGATAGTTGGTAGGAGTGAGAGTTGTGAACTTCGAGGACGAAGTTCGTTCTTAAGAAGGGAAGTCCGTATTTCTATGTGTTGGGGCTCGGCGGAGTAGGGCTTACTCGACCGAGTACATAGTGTACTTGGCCGAGTATAGGAGTAGAGTGGATTTGGATGATGTCTTAAGTTGTGTTCAGAACTCGCGTACTTGGCTGAGTGATATTGGCACTCGACCGAGTAAGTCGTACTCGACGGAAGTAGAGGGTTAGTCGGGTTAGTAAGAGGAATTAGTTTCATAATCAGTTTACGCTTCTTGATTTCCAAAACCCTATTATCTCAAACTCTCCCTAATTCCTCAAGAAACCCTTGATCATCTTGTGCCAGATATGATCTTTGCTACATCTATTGATTACTTTGGTAAGTGTTCTTGATTATGATTTGATTGTATTGCGTTTATAACCCTAATTGAGGGAAAAGGGGATTTGTGAGGTTGACTATATGATTATGGATTGTATATGAGGGGACTTCATAGAGGAACGCTTTTAACTTGCTTGCTTGCTTGCTATTTACGAAAATTACAATAAGGTAGGGTTTCCCTACTCAGTATTTGTGTTGCTAATTGATGAGAAGATATTGTTATTTTGATATTGATGATGTTGTGATTGTTGATATTGATGATGGTCACTGTTGTGACGATGATGGAGTTTGGGGTGTTGTGATGGTTATTATGGTTTGGTGATTCCGTTGGGAAAAGGATCACACCTCGAGTTCGCCCCCGTAGTTATCCCGCTACGTGGGGGATATGCACATTAATGTTCCGGGTTTGTCTCGCTGCGGCGAGATGGAAGTTCGACGCCTGTGGCTGCGGTCCAGGGTCAAGGTGGTTTTGTAGAGCAGGGCTGAAAACCTGAGTCTATTGAGGTAACTGCTGCGGTGGCCCTCCGGTTTCTCTTCTCCTTTTGCTTATCTTGTGCGTTGGTTGGTATATGCAAATACTGACCCTCTATTGTTTTACAAAACTGATGTGATCCATTGGGGGATGGTGAGTAGGTGATCGCAGGTAAACGATAGCGTTGCGTTGGGATCGAGGATGGGATCACAGTGTTGAGTCTAGGTTCCGCTTATCAGTCTTGGAGTCTTGAACATTGTTGTTAGTAATAGTACTTTATCATTTGTTGAGTTTGGATAATTGGTCAGATGGTATGCCATATGTTTGGGATTTTGTATTGACATTTAAACATTGATTAATAAACATTGTTTCTTTATTTCTTATTTTATTATATACTACCTCGGGCAACCGAGATGGTAGCACTCACATGTGCTAAGGGGGTCTTGTAAGGCACCTTGGCGTATCGGGGTGTTACAGTAATAGCGCAAAAAAATTGTTTGTTTTGTTGTTAATAGTAGCATTATTATATGTAAGTGTGGGTGATTTAGTCGAGTTGGTGTTGTCAATTGTTTGGTTAGTACTGGTTCTGATCAGAGTTGTGAATTGTGTTATCGAGTCCTTGGGGTGGCAGTGTGCGTTATTGTGCGAATTTCGAGACTTAGAGTACGGAGTTCATTTTAAGGGGGCAACACTATAAAACTCCATATTTATTAAGGAACTCGGTTGAGTACGAGGTTAGTACTCGAGCGAGTAGGCATGACTCAGTCGAGCCACTTAGTTGTACTCGACCGAGTGAGGCAGAGTATCGATTTTGGGGCTTGGCCCTGTTTGGTGTCACTCAGTCTGAGTAAGTGAGGGACTCGATTGAGTGGGTGTCATTCGACGGAGTGGGTTGTGGGATTCAGTAGAGTCGGGGTGTTCAGCTGTGTGTTTTGGTTCGGCTTTATTTTTTTCTTACCCTTGGGTTTTGCGATCACATTAATAGATTCATAGAATGTCATAATCAAATCTACTCATCCTAAAACCCTAGTACTACTCTAATATCATCTAAGGAGAAGATTGGTAGATCTAGCAAGAGATTTTCCATCCTTAATATTTCTATGGGTAAGAGATCTATTTTGTAAGATTATAGTTAACAATCTTTATTCTATTCATTATTATGAGGATTACACCTAGATTATTATGAGGATTACACCTAGAATGTGGACATTTTTCAATGTTATTGAATCTTATGAGACTTAACTTAATTGGTGTTTAGAGAAATTGTATAATTGGGCAATAAGGATTAATAAGATTATACGTTATTATGTTCATAAAGGTGCCAATTTTGTAGAGGGGCAGTTTTGATTGCTTGCCTTGTGGAATTTGCTCAAAGGTAGAGACTTTCGCTACTCAATTCTTTGGATTATGTGATTATGTGATGATAATGGTTGATTATTGAGATTGTGACAAAGCTCTTTGATGTTGTGTGGTTGATGATGATAATGATTGGATGATTGATACTGATATGATGTTGAGTTTTGCATTTGACTTGTGATTTGGGGATCGGCATGTGTAACCGGGTTCCTTGGGACACCGTCGTACGCGGAGGGTTGCGCGAAATCTTCTCTTGTGGACTCGCCACAAGAGGGATGTGCACATTTATGAGCTGGGGAGTGTGGTCGAGGACATTCGCCGTGTGATTTGAGTACCACTTGTTGTCGTGTGATTTGTAGCACGTTTTGATATTGTGTCGTGTCATTTGTAGTACACACTCATGTTTAATTGCCTTGTCGATGTTGTGTGTGTTGAGTACCATTTGTTGTCGTGTGATTAGTAGCACGCTTGATATTAAGTGTGTCGTGTGATTTGTGGCACGCACTTTGTTCCAATTGTCTTGTCGATATTGTGTGACTTGAGTGTTGACTTGAGATGTTGGATGTAATATAATTGGATTGTGATATCTTGGACATCGTCACATTTGAGGTGTTAATTGCGTATTGATTATCCATACTCAACCATGTGGTTGACTGTTTGTTTCATGTGTGTCAAACTCTTTTAAACCTATCAACGGTGATCCACTTGATATTGGTGGGGCTACAGGACGAGCTTGATGTCATGCCGATAGTCTAGTTTAGATTTTTGACATTTTGACTTTTGTTTATTTCCGATGCTGGTTGGATTTTGTAGTTTTAATACTTGCTTTGTACATCACTAAAATTTGGACATTATAATAATTGTTCCTTAATTGGAGTTTTTGATCCACTACCTCAGAAAACCAAGATGGTAGTATCCATATTTACCTTGGTCGGATAAATGGGGGTGTTATACGGGTCGTTGGTCTATAATGATCATTTCTTGAATAGAAAAACATATGCTTATTTGTATTTGATTGACACAAAAAATAAAGGTTTGTGGATGGTACGTGTAAGTTTCCAAATGAAACACAAAAAACGTATCATCAAGGGGTTCAGTATGATTTGTTGGTCATGAAGTGGATGCTAAATTCTTTGGAGAAACATATTTCAAACATATTGTATATATAAGTACTTCGAACGAGTTGTTGACTGAAAGTCTAGATCGCCATTGTCAGAAAAATGGATTAGAAATTTAACAATTAAAGGACTTGGGTAAAATCTTTCAAGAAATTCTTTTTTAGTTGAGTATTAAAACAAAATGAAACAGAAAAGCATTGGTTCTTTTGATACTAGTCTCTATAGTACTTGTAGAGTTATGGATCTTTGTACTATTGTTAAAACGTTGTCTTGATCTAGATATATACACAATCAAATTTGATCCAATTTTCGATGAGTGTAAATATTGGTAATGAGGTAGTTAAATTCACGATATAAATCCATGGAACCTCTTGGTACTCTGAATAAAGCTCTAGGTTTCTTTCGAAAATTTAGAAACAACGACAAATCAGTGAAGTTATGGTTATTGTGACATAAGCAAATGCTTATGCATATACTAAGTATCCTAGTACTGAACCATGTAATATTATGTTACCATATGAATAATATTTTTTATTCTATTTGTACGTAATTGTTTGTTAAGTATTAGGTTACGATATTGCAAAAATGACGATTTGGTGCTACAGTTGTAGACACCGAAATTTTATATTTTGGTAGATACTAGATACTTATTAGATGGCATATTTATTATTTAGAGATAATTATCATTAAAGATTGTGATAATATCTTAGGATAATAGAGAATATATTAGACTATTGTATAAACTTGTGTTTAGGGTTTAGAAAGGAGAGCATATGGAACAAGTCAAAAGACCTATCTTCCTACTACCCAATTGTAGGTAGGATGGAATAAGTCACAAAAAATACTTCATCACCTCCCTACGAGATTAAGACCGTCGTAGTACTATCAAAACCCTAGCCCTTAGAAATTATGATGGAATCAAGAGACCTACGAAAGTTGTAACCCTCAATCTTTCGATAATAAAATAAATTCTTATTTCCCATATTATTATTATTCTAAATTTTATGGTTTACGACAGTCTAAGTTCATGATTTAATTGATGAGATAGAATTGAATTCATATCACCTCGCCATATAAAAATTCAATACGATATCTCGATGCGAACAAAACCTCATAGCTTTGTTGCTCCTCTTAAAAACTGAAAGGGATTTTTTTTCACTTATACCCTGAACTTTTTCATTTTCTCACTTATACCCTATTTTTTCCGAAAACTTTGACCGCAATAACTGTGGCTACGATTCAGAAGACGGAAACTTTTTTCTCCAAATCGAAAATCTCGTTAAGACAATGAATTTGAAAAAAATAACATTAATTGCATTCGGAACTTTTACCCGAGAGTTCTCATCCGTCGAAGTTTATTCTGTCACAAGAATTTGACCGACCAGAAATTCTGACTCGAAATTAAAATAACAATAATTTTGTTTCAAGATCTCGTAAAGACGTAGGCTATTGGTGAGAAAACCCCAAATCTTAAATATAAACTCAGTGAGACGCCTGTTTCTCCGGCTAGACATCTCCCTTCTGTGGCTGTATCACCGGGCTAACCTCTATTCGATTGTACAATTAATTGTACTCGTGGTGTCTTCGTTTGATCACCAAGATTCCTGAAAAACCCACCCTATTCTGTTCCTCTGATTGCTTTAATTTTGGGCGGTAGGTAATCTCAATTGGTGTTGTTCTTGTTTCTTTTAATTTAGGGTTTTGAGTATTCTGATTTTAATAATGAATGAATGAATGAATGAATGAATGGAATATAGGAGGTATGGATCTGGAAACAGAGAATAGAATAGCATCAATTCTATTAAAAGAAGCAGCAGAATTGCGGCGTCAAGCTCAACAGGAAGGTGTTGTTGCTTATCTTCACAAGCCCACTGTCCGCGGCCGTCCCAATTCTCGTTTCCTAACCGCCACTATTCGCGGAATTGAACAAAGTTGATTCTATCTTTCACTTCTTCTTCTCTTTTATTTTCAATTATTCTCTATTCCACTTCACCCCTAAACTGCCTAATGCTCTTTGCCATTTTCAATAATCATTGCTTTATTGCCTATTTTTACTTTTTACCAATATGTGATATTCTCGTCTTCAGGGTTTTAGAGTGATCGATTTTCCCTCCTTCCATGCAAACCAAAATCTCTTTACCGTAAGAAAAATTGTATCAAAATGCCCGTACTCCATCCCCCTTCCCTTTTCCTTCTATTTTGCTACCCAAACAAGCCCTTAGTTTGTGTACAGTTAAATTTTCTTTCTATTTGATTCAGACTATCAAATTTGTGTCCCATTTGAGGTTGTTTAGATCCCTAGTTAATGGGGTTGTTTGTCAGCCAACTTTCCGTTAGAAAACATATGCTGTACAAATTTTCTGGATTAACAGATGAGAAGAGCTCTATAGTTTAGAAAAGATCGGTAAAATGTGGAATTTAACTCTATGTAAGATTTCTCATTTCCTATAACATGGAGGAAGAGTCTTAGCTTCTCGTTCTTACAGCTAAATGATGTTAAAAATTTCCGCGGAAGAAGGTGGAATTTCTCAACCCTTCCAAATAAGCAATACACATCAATATAAGATGGAACCTTGTAAAATTACTTGACACCTATGTTACTGTTCGAAATGTTGGGCACGGGTGTCTACCCAAATGTCGGACTCGGCTATTCTGTAAAAAATCGTCATGTTTTTGGTCTAAATGAAGTGTCCGAGTGTCATACCAATGTCCAAGTGTCAAGTGTCGGTCACGGATACGCGAGCTCATATGAAGTGTCGAAGTAACATAGCTTGACACGTGGCTTTATGAAAACTGAATTTCCTAAACACCTCATAGTCATGTTCTATTCCTCGAGCTCTCTAATGATAATGCCGTTAGCTTTTAGTGATCTTTTGGTATAAGGTTGTAATCCTTTGGCCCATCAATTTTGTATTGCATTATAAGTTCAGATCATATTAACTGCACAAGTCCAGAAAATGAATGTCACCTGCTGACTTCTGAGTTCTCAGTGTATTAACCATGTGTCGTGTATTCCTGTTGTTTTTTAGTTTGTTATTGTTTTTTAAGAAGCTTTCTTTCATGTTGACAGCTAATCGAGTTGTAGAGGTGAATGAAATGTGGCGGGCGCGGCAAAAAGAGCTAGAGATGGACAATAGGTCTAAAAGTAGGCGGAGAGATGAGGATTGTCATGGTAGCAGGGACACAGATTCTGATTCAACCAGAAACAAAAGCAGGAGGCATGATCCAAATTCCTCGTGCTCATCGAGCAAAAGATCATATGATGATCGTCTTTTTGAGGCAGATAGTGGCTTGAAAGATGAAGAGCTGGAGGAATTTCTTCGATCAAGGTATTGTAACACCTTTACTCCTAAGAGTCATATATGAGACAGTCTCACAAGTTCTACTTACCGGGTTCTTATGTATAATCCTTTGATTATCAAGTTAATGGGTTAGTTTCATATGTGCCCGTGACTGTCTCGTACTCCGAACCTAGCTTATTTTCCCATTTGAGTTCTTCTGAACGAAAATATAACTTTGTGATAGATGACAAAATTACAAATGTAAATTTTTTTGTCACATAAATTATCTACATTTTTTGTTCACATTTAATTTTGAAATTTTGACACTTTGATAGTTTGATCTAAGAAAGTAAAAAAAAAATGATTTGTAGGAACCATAGGTTTTTGTGCCTTCTTTAATATTTGCCTTTTTTACGGTGTTGACTGGTTCTTGACAATTAACTCGGATCATCCACTGTTTTCAGGGTCAAACGCGGCAGAGGCTCTGTAGGGTCAAGGATGGATGAAACCGGTCCCTATCTCCCCCCTTTACCCAAGTCACAGGATCAATGCTGTATAAACTCTAATTACGTTGACAATGACAGGCCCCAACGAGTATTTTTGGGTCCAGAAAGGCCTTCCTCGTCAAAACGTCGTGAATCTTCTGATGACGAGTCTGAAGAAGAGCAAAGGAGATCAAAGAAGGGTAGTTCAGGAGGGTCCAAAAAGAGACACTCGAAGAAGCACAAATCAAGAGACCGGGATAAAAAGAAGAAGAAAAAGGAGAAACGTCGGGAGCATTAAGCCAGCCCATGGTATAGATATGGCAGTGTAACTTCCGATCCCGATTTCTGATGTTAATAGACGGCGTGATTCTATATTCTTCTGTTGTTTTTGTATACCGGGATCCTTCGGCATAAAGGGAAATCTGTTGCAGTCTATTTATTTGCAATGTGCCTGAATCCTGATTGATCTTAATTAAAGAAAGAGATTTGGTTTAAGTAGTGGTCTAAGCTTAGCTATTAGCTCGACTATTGGATTCGAGATCATCTCAAAATTCGAGCTCAAGTGCTCGCTTGGCTCAAAGCATGGCCAACGTGAAAAGCTGATGATTAAGCTTGTGCTGGACTTAGGAAAAAGACTTGGTTCACCTAAGGCTTGTGCTTGATTGAACTCAGTTTTATCATTATTTTCTTCAAGTCTACTAAAAAAACAAAAACAAAAATTAAAACTCTAGGATACAAGTTACAAAAATGAAATACTCCGTAACTTGTAATAACATTTTAAAACTGAGGTTGATAAGTTTTCGATTTGAGATTTGAGATTTAGTGAGGTCGAGCTTGACTTAAACACTAAGTTAAAGCTCGGATAGAGGTCGCTAGAGTTGGAAGTTGAAGCTCAAGGCCACTAAACCGGACTCGAGTCGGGCTTGATCCTTGAAGGTTTGTCTACAGCTCTGGCTATTCGGGATGGATTAAAAGCTGCATTGAAATATAACTTTGTTCATATCTCTCTTTTCTCGGATTGCCTGCAGGTGTTATCCCAAGTTCTTAAACTTAATCGGCCTCATCATAGAACGAAGATTATCATTGAAGACATTTTTAATATGGTTCATAGTTTCCATTGTATTTCATTTTGTTACGTTCCTAGAAACTGCAATATGATAGCTCATAGATTAGCTAAAGGAGCTATCCGCTTGTAACTTTAACTCGCTTTCCAATTGTCAAAAAAAAAAAAAAAAAAAAAACATAAGAGATGATATTACTTGTATACCGAAGCATAGTTTAAAAAAGTGTTGTATTGATTAAACATAACATCAATAGCATAGCACTCTGGTTTTATAATACATGTAATAATAAAATAACAATTCTAGCCTCTTCCTTTCAAGAAGAAAACTGGAAATATTCTACCATGTATAATAATGACAATAATAAGATAATCCTAAAATATGGTACACACACGACCAATTGACTATTTAGATGTTAACGATGAGTAATAAGCTCAACTTAGGCTAGTTTTCTTTTTCTTTTTTTCTTAAAGTGAACTTTCAAAAAAAAAATAACAGTCGTGTATTTTAATAAGCAAAAAAGCAGTCAAAGTTTGCAGGAGACACAGTCTTACTAAAACACCCCTCGAACCATACTCAATCTACCTCTAAACTAAGATTTAGTTTAGCAAGAGCGAGCAACATTATTACCATTGGATTTAACGTGCATACATTTGAAACAAAAAAAATTAAAGCTATTAGCTAACGAGTAAGTATCAACAATGACCTTTCAAAAGTGTGACCTCTTCATGTGTTTCTTAGAAATATGAGAAAAGAGTTTTATGTTATCTGCTTCAAGGATAATTCAACGAGTTCCACTATCACGAGCAACCTCCAGGCCAAATGAAGCCGACATCGCCTCCGCAACGTCAACCTCAAAAGCATCTTAGATAGCGCCCAAAGAACATTATGATCCATATTTCTAATGGTAATCTCAAGTCATCAAACACCTACGGAAGCTAAATAAAGCAACATCAACATTAAGTTTAAGAAATCCAAAGGTGTAGATATCCATAAATCACCCCCAACCCTCTCAGAAGCATGATTAACAATTAAATTCTCATCCACGTAAACAAACTCTAATAATGTTGTACAACTCTACTAGCCGACGGTAGCCGCCTAAAGAGGTTTATGCCTTTTATTCTCAAAGCATTAGGAGTTTCTTGCTCGCCAAATGCTCCAAGCCACTGAAGCCCCTACCCCATGCTTATCTTTCTTATCATGGCTCAGGTCGGTCCACCCCAATCAGTGACGAGTGACAACTCGTAAGGGAGATAAAGCCCACACAAATCAAGCTTCACTACAATCAAATAACGGTCTCCTCCTCTTCACCAAACGTCGGACATCGATGGTCAAGTCTTATACCTCTAACTACACGATTCGTTCACACTGTGATAGCTTTGCATCATAGTCGATAAATGAAGTTACGTACCTTGAGCATGGCATGAAAACTCCACACTTTTCGCCAAATTGGATAATTCTCTTCGTAAAAATACGTTGAAATTGCATCCTTATAAAACTTTCTTAATTGTTTAACGATATGGTAAGCTGATTTAACAAAAAACTCACCTTCCTTGTGAAGTGCAAAATCGGCTCATCATTAGTCAAATTAAAGCTAGTAAGAATATTCCTAATATCGACCATTTTGATAGGGGGAAAATTTGTTCTAGCAGTTTAGTGCGCCAAGCATGGTGAACTTGATCAATCAAATTAGCAACAGTACCATTCCCATCTAGAACTTAGATTTGAGTTGTCATAGAGGAAGTTAACTGTAAAGGCCTACGACATAGCGACTATAGACTTTCTAGACTTGTACAAAATCATTGCATGAACCCTAAAAAGTTGATTATTTTCAATCCCAACCAAATCGATAAGTTAGACTATTTTTTGGTGTTCAAATATAAGTAGTACTCCGTATGTCGCAAATACGAATCGAACCTTCAACCTCTAACCTGTAGGCGGTAACCACGTTCTTTTTATTGTACTACTTCTAATATACAGTGTCTCATTCGAGTAGCTTGAAAAACCTGGCACCTCAAAACCCTTCTCCATCACCACCACACACATGTGATGAAAAACAACCAAACTTGGTTTGAAGATCATACAAATACAAAAAATTAATCACCATGTTTGTCATCAACAAGATGTCCACCTCTTCCACCATTACTTTATCTCTTTTCTCCAATTCTCGTCGCCTCTTTTCTCATAAACCCTCTTTTTCTTATAATAATAAACAACAACCTTTCTCATTTTCTGCTTCTTTTCCATCATTCAACATCCACAGAAATGGGTTTTGCACTTCTACTGCTGTTGCTTCTTCTGAAACAACAATTCAGACTGATGATTTGAGTGTCTCTAATCTTTCCCAACTTAGGATTAAGCTTCCTACCAATGATTCTTCTCATACCCTTTTGCGTATTCGTCATACTGTCAGTTTTTCCAATTCACTTTTACCTTTTGCTTTTCGTTGTTTTTATCTTTCTAATTTCCTTATTTTGTCAAGGAGTAATGAAATATTATAGTACTAGTATTTGGTCAATGCTAATTTAGAGCCAATTTTCATTTTGGGTCATTCAGAAACCGCCTCGAGCTTTGAGGCATTGATACATTATTGGTTGGTTTTTCAAGGAATGATGAATGGAGATTTTATTGGGTTTCATCGAACCAAAATTGGAATTGTAGATTGTTAGTTAAGTTTTGTATATGCATTAGGATGAAATTTTAGCAGGTATGTTTGATTGGATTCTTAATTTGATTTTTATTGGATAATTTCATTTTGTCAAAGAAAAGATGAAAACTTGAAATGGGTTTATGTCAAAAATGAATATCCGAAATGGGTCACTTGGAAATAACCTCTCTAAACTTGCAGAGGAAATGCTGAGTGCTTCTGATCTCCTAATCGCTGTGAGAGTGAGTCTCTTTATTGGGGTTGCAGTAGTGAATCTATTGGTGATGAGATGAACGGAGTGTTGTGTTTATTAGATTTTGTCTCATCGTTTCAATGTGAAGCGAGTTCTTTATCATATACAGTATAATCTTTTCCTTATATTTACCTTGTTGCCATCCAAGTGAAATATCAGCCGGCGTTCACTTTCAAGCTATCTACAGACTTATCACTTTATCAGCGTGTGTTGTCACTCTGTCTGTGTATGCCAAATTGGCTCCATACTTTTTTTTTTACTGTCAAATGTCAATTACTTCCGTATCCTGGTCCTCCTGCTTCACCTCTCTGTTTTCCTCCATAATCCATAATTCCATAGCGACAATCTTGAAAATTGACTGCATAAGTGCATAGTACCCCCTCCATTCCACTTTTACTGCCCTACTTTCCATTTCGGGAAGGAATTGAGACATGGGGTAAATTACAACTCTCCCCCTTAATTAAGAAGAAAGGGGATAATTTCATTTGATAGAGGGAGTGGTAGTTTTAAGATTAGGGGTAATAGTGGTAGTCCACCCATTTAACATACAAAATTAAGAAAGGGGACAATTATTTTGAAATAAAATTTGGAGAATAGAGGACAGTAAAAGTGGAGTGGATGGAGTATATTAATATGGTCTATCGTGATAAACTGCGTTTTTGTGCTAGCATATGAACTTGGCACACCATCTGTCACAAAGAAAGTGCAGGTTTCACCGGGATGTCGAACTTTCAATTATTTTCTTCTCCTTATGTTCTCATTCCTTCAGTCGTTTTATTCCTGAGAATCCTAATCGTTGATTTACTACGATTTTATAGAAATCCATCATGAGTGTGTAAGGGCGGAGGTGTATACTTTATACTTTGTTCTCTTCCCTTATTGAAGTTAAATCTTAAATCAAGAATAATGCAATGATGTTTTATATTCCAAATAGTATTCTTTTATTGTTTCACTACTACGTACAAGTTAGCTCTTTTATTATGCTGGTTATGTAACTGTGCTGTTATCCTTATTTGCAGTGTGCACATGTGATGGCAATGGCTGTTCAGAAGTTGTACCCAAATGCCAAAGTTACAATCGGACCATGGATTGATAACGGTTTTTATTATGACTTTGATATGGATCCTATAACAGACAAAGACCTGAAGAAAATAAAGAAAGAGATGGTCAGTTAACAATTCTTCTTTTATTGAATATATCTGATATAGTTTTGTAAAAGTATTTATTAGATAATTGTTTCAGGGTACAGAATTCATTTCTTAAATCATCTGTAGGAGCGCATCATTGGTCGAAATTTCCCACTTGTTAGAGAAGAAGTTACCAGAGATGAAGCACAGAGGAGAATAATGGCGCAGAATGAACCTTACAAGTTGGAGATTTTGAACAGCATAAAAGAGGAGCCCATTACAATCTATCATATCGGTAGGACTTTTCATAACTTATTTATGTTTTACAGTTTTCTTTAACATCATTTTTCCGCAATCAACTCATAGTGCTACCTGGAACAATTTAATTAAAGAGTATATTATTTGTGTGTTTAAGCCTTTGTTTGAATGTAATTATTTGATGCAATAGGAGGGGAGCGGAAGGGAGGAGGACAAAATCCCTTCTTTTCGGGTAGCGAGTGTGGTTTAAGAAGGAATGGATGGGGAGGGAAATGTGGGATGGGTTGGTGGGGTTGGGATTTGGAGAGTGTTTAGGGGGGTTCCATTTTCCACCGTACAAGCCTAATCAAAATCCGTCCAACATGGGAAAAATTTGGAGGGAACTCCCTTGATCTATTCCGCTTCCCTTCCCTTCCCCTGTCCTCCCTCCCTTTTCGTCTTCTTTTTGAATACAAACAAAGTGTAAAGCCGAACTTGGCAATGGTTTTCATGCATACCTTACGATTACATCGGCAAAGTCTGCCCCTCATCCTACTAGCTAACTCAACTACTTTAAATTATACTCCTATTCCACTTTACATTCCTTAACACATGGTAGGCTTACATGTCTTTAATAATTAATCCACCCTACAACTCTCATCTGGATAGCACAAACTTAATTTTCAGGATGCTGTCAACTTGGTTTCCTCAAGGGAAGCCACCTGATCACATTAATTTGCCTTGTTAGCCAAACACATATACCAAGAAGAAAAATGTTTATGATGAGAATATGTGACATAATGCCTTGCAGTGTTTACACACAATCAGATCACTCAGAAACTCATTAACATGAGCAGCCAAAGCACAAAAATACGCGAGGAAAACCTACACGATCAATTTGAAAAAATCTCTTTGTGGTTGCTCCAGAACAATTTTGATGATTCATGGGGCCCAACTCAGTTAGATTTTTCAAGATCTCATGGTGTTATAGTTACTTACTGTTATTTGAGCTTCACATAACAAATTTTGCATCCTCCTACAGTCTCAGAACGGAGCTTGTCCTTGTTGATTTCTCTATGCTCTAAATCTTTATTTGGGATCTTTGGTCGCTTGAGGCCAGAGTTAGATGATGATTATTTCGTTGAGCTTGCTTAGCTCTATTTTAATAAGACAGAAGAAGATAATTACCTTACCTTTTCATTCTGAGGGCTTCGTTTTTAACATTTTTCTTTTGTCAGCAAAACCCTCTACCAGTATAATTTAGGGCCTTTTCAGAACCTTTTGCTGTAGTTGAAAGTTTGAGCGAAGTTCCATCTGGTTTTGATGAAATCTTTTTAATCTTGAGGGATGATCAGGGAAACCGTTGATGATACATATATATTTCAGTTTGTGACCATTGAGCTGTGGTGTCAGTTGCTTAAAGTTTCAATGTGCTGGTTGGTTTTTATCCCCAAATTCTTTGTACTTGTAGGAGATGAATGGTGGGATCTTTGTGCCGGACCCCATGTTGAATCTACTGGAACTATCAATAGGAAAGCACTTGAACTCGAATCCGTTGCTGGTGCTTACTGGAGAGGGGATGTAACTAAGCCAATGTTGCAGAGGATTTATGGGACAGCTTGGGAAAACGAAGAACAATTGAAAGCTTACCTTCACTTCAAAGAGGAAGCTCAACGCCGGGATCATAGGCGTCTAGGCCAAGATCTTGACCTGTTTTCAATACAGGTACCACTTCGTCCTATTTTTGTTTACTGAACAGAATCCAAGCAGTCCTTGAAACATTGCACCTTATTGAATGTCATTATGTTGATTCCGTAATCATGGCTCTAATCTTGTTAAATTTAATGTTTTCTAATTAAGTAGCTTGCGGTGAATAGAAAACTCCTAAACTTGATGAGACTCATTCCCACTTTTTACCGCAAATTGTTAAATGCCCAATCATTCTTAGTTTCTCTTGCTAGTTGGCTATAGGGTGTTACCATGATTAGGGTTATCAAGCAGGGGTTATTATTTTTATTTTTTTTGTAATTAACTTTATCTGGTATAGTCTGATCTTGACCAACTGGTAAACCTAGGTTAAACTTGAGACTATCATCAATTCCTTACTCTTGGTCGACGCTCATCTTTTGCATGTTGAGGTTGTTCATCTTCAACCTGGACTTTGGGCTTGGGGAAGCTTGGAATGATTTATTAAACTTTTTTAGTTGAAATGCTTATGTTATGAGCATCATACTGTTCAAAATTTCATTAAAATGGCTTGGATTTTGTTGGAGCACTGGGAATTCCTTGCAGTGTACCTAGATAAAAAACTGCATGTATTACTACCTATTCTCGGTAGGTATGCTAGAAAGTTTTTCTAACTATCTTGGTGACTACTACAATTTCTAGAATTATCAATAAATGAATGAAAAATGAGCAAATTTAGTACTTCAATTTGGCACCACTATTGGTCCTCCCACAACCACCATTGTCAGAGGCTCGGCGCTCAGATCATCAACCCCAAATGACCCATAAAAACCACCATTGGAGACGATTACATTTGAAATTAAATATTAACGATTATCTCGAGTTTTTTGTAGATCTACACAAATATAGTTGGTAATATGAAATGAAAGGGATGTCGGGTTAAGGCTTAGAGAGGGTAATTGTTTCAACATGAGAAAGACAAGTAGGAAGCTATGAGTTCGGCTTGGAGTTTATTTTGCCGGTGAGGGGACGAGAAGAAAGGATGTCGGCCAGGAAGAGGGAGGAAGGAGAACCATCATGGGAAAGAATATGCCTGTGTCGCAGGCGAGAGGGTGGGAGATGGGAAGGAAGGTAGCCGGACACCGCGGACAGGTATCGTAGTAGGTAGTAGTGGTTGGTGTGGAGTGGAGTGGTGGCTGGTGTGTTGGAGGAAAGAGGGAGTTTTAAAAAATTGGTTTGGTTGGGTTAACTATAAATAAGTAGAGGATTAGTAGTATTTAATGAGTGATTTTAACTAAAAACTGACTCAAATATGAAACGGGAGGAACAAAAAAGAAATGTCCCCTAGTGAAAAGTGGGAGAAACAAAAAGGATAGGCGGGAGCAAAGTCCTCAGCTCACTACAGTACTACACACGTACACACAAACTTAGTATTAGGCCAGTGGCACATCCACATATCCAGTTTTGTGCTGTTTATTGCTACATTCCTGTAATACGCTTAATACCTGCAAATGTGCATCTGGCAGCTAAAAACTTGTATGAGAAGATTACACAGACTAACTGGTTTAAGTAATACTGCCGTCACTTTGTCGAATTTTACAAATACTTTGTAGAACAAGCGGACAAATAGTTGACTATCTGTGATATCACAGGAAGATGCTGGTGGAGGGCTGGTTTTCTGGCATCCTAAGGGTGCAATTGTGAGGCACATCATTGAAGATACATGGAAAAAGTTGCACATTGAACGTGGATATAGCCTGCTGTATACTCCTCATGTTGCGAAGGCGGATCTATGGAAGATAAGCGGTCACCTTGATTTCTACAAGGAGAATATGTATGATCAAATGAATATTGAGGATGAGCTGTATCAACTACGGCCAATGAATTGCCCTTACCATATTTTGGTGTACAAAAGGAAAATGCACTCTTATCGAGATTTTCCTATCAGAGTGGCTGAGCTTGGAACAGTATACAGATATGAGTTGTCTGGAGCCTTACATGGCCTTTTCCGTGTTAGAGGTTTCACACAGGTGATCATTTTCCCGTGGATCTTGATTCTTCTTTTATCTGTTGTTTCAAATTTTGTCACTTACTATAAACTTAATTTTGAGAGGTAAAGATACTAGTCTATTTGAAAAAGAGGATATGCGTAAACATTCTTAATTGGCCTGGGCTTGATTTCTTTCCCTTCTTTTGTTTGGGTTAAAATTTATGTTTGAAGTTATTTGGAACTGTTTTTCTCATCTGGTAAATGTAAAAGACAATTCTGATGAAAGTGGACTTTTACTGGTGGATGTTATGAGTTTAACATGTGGTAATCTGTTTAGGATGATGCACATATATTTTGTTTAGAGGATCAAATAAAAGACGAGATAAGGGGGGTTCTAGATCTTACTGAAGAGATACTACTACAATTTGGTTTCCATCAATATGAGGTGAATCTATCGACCAGGCCAGAAAAATCCGTAGGAGGTGATGATATATGGGAAAAGGCCACATCTGCTCTCAAAGATGCTTTGTGTGATAAAGGATGGGGCTATGAGATTGATGAAGGTGGTGGTGCCTTCTACGGACCAAAGATTGATCTCAAAATTGAAGATGCGCTTGGAAGAAAGTGGCAGTGTTCGACAATACAGGTAAGTGAGGAGTATTAGTTGATCTTAGTTTCAAACTCTTCTTTGGCCGCAAATGCAGTTACATAAAAGAAAATTACTGTAGGTCTCATTTCTGTAAAATCTCTCTTTTTTGCTTTGAGATTAAAAGAAGTGTTCTAGTGAAATGCAAAATGCTTGTCTTTTCTAACTAAAATGAGAATCATTTTCAGGTTGATTTCAATTTGCCAGAGCGGTTTGATATTACATATGTGGACTCCACTTCAGAGAAGAAACGGCCCATCATGATCCATAGAGCTGTACTTGGATCCTTGGAAAGGTTTTTTGGAGTTCTCATAGAGCATTATGCAGGGGACTTTCCATTGTGGTTGTCACCTGTACAAGCTCGTGTCCTACCTGTGACTGACACACAGGTGAGTCCTCCTTGTTTGCAGATTATTTTAGGGTCCTTCGCACAAATTAATTGACCAAAAATATATACTCATGTGATTGATTTGGTGTCTGGAAAAAAAAATTCGGAATTGGATTTGGCCCAAAGTTTCCATTCAATTCCAAATGAATGTTAAACCTCATGTTCTTAAGTTGTGACTTGTGACTAGGGGCGATAACGAGCCCAGCTGAGGGCGAGCCTGGGGGCTGCTCCGATGGAGCTTTAAAAGCTCTTATGCCTGCTCAGCTCGAGCTCGAGAATCATGGGCTCTTGCTCGATATCGGAAGTGTGGCTCGAGCGCGGCTCGTGGCTCGGGCTCAGGCTCGGCTCGTGGCTCGAGTTAAGCTCAACTTAGGCAAGCCAAAAATGCTTTTAATAGGGCTTGCACTCCGGTCATTGCTAGGAATATGAAGTTAGAGCCAACTCTCCCACTTTATTATGTTGATAATTTAGTTATAACATTATTTATGTTTTAATTAGGGTCTTCACTTACCCATGAGGATCCGGTGGACACGACTCGGACATCCAGACAAGGATCCCTTGTCCGATCCTTCTATGAGAAATCGGATCCTTCGGTGTGAGAGTGTTTTGTTCTTTCCCTCAACCCTATATCAAGAGTGATCTTGATATGAATTTAATGCTCTAATAAAGTCTTCATTCATATTAAACATGAAGAAACTACTCCGTATATGTCCTTTTTTTTTTTTGATTTTTTTAAAAACTAATAATAAATTTTTTCAGAAAAAATAAAATTAGCCAAGTCCAAATTTAAATTTGGATCCTCGTATCCGAGTCCTTGTTTTTGATATTTCAAGAATCCGACACTCGGATCTGTACCCGTGTCGGATCCTCATATCCGAGTCCGAGCATCACAGCGTAAAGGACCCGAGCCGAGCTCAAGCTGACGGAGCCGATCTCGAGTTGCTCGTGAGTTGTCTCGTGTCATTACCACCTCTAGTTGTGATTAATCCTGCGTCATTTGATTTAATAGCCCACTTCATCTGTCTCCTTTCTCCCTCTTCCCCGAAGCAGCTACCCAGCCTCCTACCCCATGGCGGAACAACCCTTCTTTTCCAGACACCACCCTGAGTCCCTGACTTTTCGCTCTGATTCTGCAGTTTAGGCGTCATTCAAGCAAACCTTTCTTCCCCTATGTTCCCGACTGCTCGCCACCCTCCTCAAAATACGTTCCCTAAAAACCTTTGAAAGGCTCAACTACTTCTCTAGACTGCTAAAGGCCACCTCCTGAGCTGTCCCCCCCCCCCCCTATTACCACCACTGCTGTCCCCTCCAAGCCTACCCCGGGCCCACTTCCTCATTCTCCTCCACTGATCTCTCCCACAATCCTAGTAAGGTAGTTGGGGGTATTAAAACATGATTTCAGGTAGTTGAAAACTTGAAATCATGATTTTGGATAGAATTCCATGTCCCCAAACACCAAGGTGTTAAATCTAGGTATTGACACTACATTGCGATTGAGGTGCAACTAGATTGTGTGGCGATGACCGATTCGGTCATCTGAAACTGGTAGATAATACCATGCCAAACGGTATCTTAAGTAAGCTGGAAGGAAGAATTCTAAGTCAAATGTATTTTAAAGTGTTGATATCAATAATCTTGATATCAATAATCAATTTTTGACTCGGGATTCTTCTATGGTACTCGGCCAGAATTTACAAGGGTCGGGATTAGTTGGAGAGGAACGTCTGGGGTGGAAGGTCGTCGATGACTGAAGGCTCGTGACGGCGACAATTATAGATTGGGTGTCCGCTGATTGTTTCTGTCGTTTTCTTGGTGGTGTTGTATGTGTTGGAGGGCATTCATGGATGAAGGTTGGATGCATAAAATACGATTCTGGATACACAATTCAGTGTTTGATTGGTTTCTGTGCTGTCGGGTTTTGATTAATATTGAAATTGAGTAACCGAATCAGGGTATGATTGTAGATTCATTTAGTAACATCTTCAAAATTTCTGGATTTATTTTTAATTTGGGGAAAATTATAGAAAATGGAAGAAGAACAAAAAAATGGGGTCCACTGCCTTATGGCCTAAAGCATTACCTGTTGTAAGTTGTAACAGGTAAAAATTAGGCTTAGTTCAGTGAAGGATAAATGAGGCAACAATTCAGATTTTTATAAGTTAAAAATTAGTATGGATTAATATGAGAAGGGGAGACATAGTTTGGATTATTCTCATCAAATAACCCTAGAAAAAATATGGCGCACCTAACTATGAGAAAGCT
This sequence comes from Heliosperma pusillum, assembly GCA_022085475.1. Lineage (NCBI taxonomy): Eukaryota > Viridiplantae > Streptophyta > Magnoliopsida > Caryophyllales > Caryophyllaceae > Heliosperma > Heliosperma pusillum. The sequence goes on from JAIUZE010003781.1 coordinate 24,437, forward strand.
GTTTTGGATAATTATTCTAGACTAAGTTCTGTCTAATGAGAAAAACTATCTATCTTCTCTTTCAACCTTCTCTTCTACCTTCTTCTCTCACAATCGATTAAAATAACGTTTATTTTGCTTGATCCACTTGCTTTGTGACCCCACTCGATATATATTAATTTAGTCGATTGTGAGAGAGGGAAGGGAGAAGGTTGGAAAGAGAAGGTTGGCAGCATTCCTCTCTGTCTAATACTAGGAATTTAATTTGTTTGAGGTTACTTAGTTTTTATCTCCCAAGATTGTTCCAAATATCGTAATCTGGTCATCTGTAGAAATATGACATACTCATGGAGACGGGAGAGGTCCAAGGGCAGATCTTAGAACTTTTTTCTAGCTTGTCTTTGCCAGTTTCCTTTGTAGCATTACCGTCACCAGTATTTGGTGACTAGATTACTGTTAATTATCGTTTTCTCTGTTTTTGAGTCATCACTTCAGAAGTTATGATGAACGACTTTCTTTTACTCCCTCTGTCTCAATCATTTGTTTACTTTTGATTAAGATACCCGCAGAAAAAATAAAAAAAAAGGTGAAAATATGATTGGGACAAAAAGGAGTAAAAGGTAATTGTTGCTTGCTTATGAAAGGGCAGGTTATATACATCTATGGAGTTATGGACCATTCATTATGCGATAGTCTAATAGGCATTTATAAATTCATTATTGCCTTGCCATTTTTCCGACTTTATCCATCCAAATGGTTTCTTGATAACCTTCTATAACCTTCTCGTTGCTCCTTCGTTGCTTGTGTTTTGTTTTATTCCAAGATATCTCCATAGGGTCATACATAGTTTAGACAAAGAGGCTAGCAAAGTTTAACCTCCTTGTAACGTCACACTCGGAAAGGATATCACTAACCCACGTCATAAATTCTGCAGCTTGAATACTGTCATAAGGTGGTGGAAGAACTCAAGGCAAATGGCGTTCGTGCTGAAGTTTGCCATGGCGAGCGTCTGCCGAAGCTCATCCGAAACTCAGAGAAGCAGAAAATTCCATTAATGGCGGTTGTGGGGCCCAGAGAGGTGGAGACGCAATCTGTGACTGTCAGGTCGAGATTTGGAGGAGAACTAGGGACAATGCCAGTCGCTGATTTTACATCCAGGATTAACAAGGCTGTTCTGGACAGAGCCTCTTTCTGACCTTTTTGTTATCTGTCACCTTTGATCATTGAAGTCTCATACAGCATTACGTAGGAAACAAACCCCATACAAAATTGGATTATGTGTTAGTAACTTAGTACCACTATCCTAAGATTAATTTCTTCATACTTCCTTGTATTAATATTGATTTTTTTTTGTCAAAGTACTTTAAATGTAATATTATTTTTTATAATTTCTAACACATGGAGTAGTTTCATGTGCTTTATGTCTATCTACAGTTGATAAGTAATAACCACCACCCAAAAAATTACGGTGTGTGGTTTGCAGGTTATCGTAAATGTAAGGTTACACAGAGGTGGCAGTTCGTTACTTCGGGCTGTGCTTCGTAGTCTCCTAGAGTAGTGACCTAATCAACTTTACACAGCATATCTAAATAGTGACACTGCAATTTGCCATCATGTTTATTGTGAAATCATACAAGGCATAATAAGGTGGCCTTGTATTCGAAACAAGTCGGTATTTAAAGTGCTTTTCAACTATTTAGCACGGACACTCCTCTTACTTAGCCGTTCCGTGTCAGACACACGGACACCTATAAAGAAGGAATTTGAGGTTGAAAGATTAAAAGAGATAGATTAAAGGTGATTTTGGGTGGAAAATGAGAATAAATTATCGTCAAAGTCAAATTTTACCTTTAATTATTTACATTTAATATCAAATACTAATACAAATATAAAATCGCACGTTATTTATAACTATTAAATATATATTTTATTAAATTTAAATGCCTTGTCCCATGTCCTAAATTTCACTAGATGTCGTATCACGTGTCTGTGTCGTGTCCGTGTCCGTGTCCGTTTTGGTGCTACCTAGCTTTTCAATATTGAGTCACGTATAGACTGAATTGGACGAATTCGTCTATACATGACTATTCAACAACACTTAAAATATTGCACTCTGAAGGAACTCAACAATCGCATTTAGCATTGGTGAAGTGAACCCCCGACATTTATGCAAATGTTAACCCCCTTGATTTTTCTGCCACCATAGCACATCCTCGTTCATTTGTTAAGGTGGCAGGTAAGGATATGGGTCAGGTTATTCAGGTTGAGTTGATTTTACCAAGTCTAGTTAAGATTGGGTGAATATTACAGGCCTCGGGTTCGAGTCTCCTCAAGTGTCTAACTCAACTAATTCCAATTGGATTGATCCATTTGCGATGTCTAACCTTAGACATTCACATTCCCAATTGAGAGACTTGTCAAAAGATGCCCGACCCAGAAAACCGCCGAAACCCACCCGATAATAGCCAGCTCTTTTCAACCCAAACCCGAAGATGACTGGACCCGATAATAACCCGCACAGTTAGGATCAAGACCTACCGGACTCGAAACGAGGTATACTTACTAAAAGTTTGTATTTAAAGAAAATAAAAACAATCTAAAATGATAAAAAAAAAAATCTAAAAATTTAAATTTTTTGAAATAAATTGTGCTTATATTTATTTTGAAACATAGTTTTACCATATAAATACAGTTACTGCTTGTCACGTACATGCAATAATTAATCATTCAATACTTGATATAATATTCTGATATTGAATATATTAAGCAAAAACATTAATCAGACTCGTTTCTAAACATGAAACCCGAGCTGAAACCTATATAAACCCTGTCTGTACAATCTAATATTTAACAAACCGGAAATAGACACGAGTCATATTTCCCGAAGCTGGAATGACCGAACCCGTAACCCACGAGACCTACCCTTTTGACAGGTGTACGGCAATGGGTCATACACTGACAGCGCAAAAAATAATTACAAAAGCAGTTTTTGTTGAAAAAAGAAGCAGAAAAAGAGGCTACAGAAATGGCGATTTGTGTTGCAAGATACATGAGAGGATTGTCTCGACTTGATTCCTGTAACAATGTCGGAATTCGAATTTTCAAACAACAACAACAACAACAACAACAATATAGAGCATACAGTTTCCTTAATTCCCATCTCAAAAACAAAACCTGTAATTCCAAACAATTTTACTCAACTTCTTCTTCTTCATCTTCATCTTCATCTTCATCTTCTAATGGTTCTAAAAGTGGGTTTCTAAAATGGTATCTGAGAATGCTGGAAACTCGCCCATTTATCACCAAAAGCATTTCTTCATCCCTTATTTTCTGCGCTGCTGATGTTTCTTCTCAGGTTCTTTTATTTCCCTCTTTTTCTCAATTCATTCTTTTATATGTTGTTGTTATACATTGTTTATGAATTACATGTCAATGTTGTTGTTGTTATAATATTATACTTATTTTCAGGCTAATTATTTCTTCTTGGGAATTTCTACATTGTACTAAATTCTATTGTATATCCATCCATCAACTCTATACCGTAGTCTATATCATGACCTTATTCATTGTTTTCGCTAACTTGTTTGTTATTTAGGTCTATTAAATCACCCATTATTCACAAACTTACTCAATTACCTATTAATCACCGAATTACTCTTTAACCCACCCAATAGTTTATGGAAACCATTTTTAAAAAAATGCTCAAAATATAAGTTTTTGTTGTAAACTATTTATCAAAATGGTGTCCACGTAGGCTCGGGTTTTCAAAACCTGAAACACGGAATGGCGTGTCTTTAAAAAAATTTGTACGGTTCACAGACACGCCAATGGGAATGGCGTGTCTCTTTCAGAAAACACGTCATTCCCAATGGCGTGTTTGCTTTAATCTATTTTTGTAAGTTTGTATTTTTCTACTCACTAGAAACACGCCATTGTTAATGGCGTGTTTCCTTCGTATTTTTGGTTCGCAAAATCCGAGCCTACGTGGACACCATTTTGATAAATAGTTTTAAACCCGACCCAAAACAACAAATACTTATTTATTGAGCATTATTTTAAAAATGCTTTCTAGTTTATGAACCTACCTAACAATTCAAAGAGGTTTTAATTGTAGTTTTTACTTGTTAAAGATATTTTGTTATGCTTCTCATAGAGGAGGGTGACGTGACGTTAATGGGTGAAACCAGGGGTTGTTGGGGGAGGGAAGAAGGTAATGGGGTGTTGAAATAAGTCATGATGGAGAGTAACTATGAAGTTTAGGGTAGTTTCCGTCGTTCTTTGTGTTATTAACTTACTTCCTCTTTGCAACATTTTCACTTAGCATGATAATGAATTTCTCTTTGAACCCATTTCTTAACAAAAATAAGGTGAAGATGAAAATGATAGAGCCATCTCTGGGTTCATGACTTCAAGTTGAGGGGCGAAAACGGAGGTGTTCTTGGTTGCTATATTGAAGTCTGTAAAAGCCAAAAGAAGATCCTAATTCAAGCTCAATAAATAAGACTTGTCCATTTTGCTGCATACCCAATAGGCCAATATGTACCTTTATCATTGCTAACTTTCAAATGATTTGCCAGTACTGTTCCGTATCACACCTTTGAGGAAACTGGATTATGTTAGGAAATCAAGTCTTCAGTAACTAAGAGACTTGATTATATATATGATCTAGACTTCATAAATAGGAGGAAGGGATATGAACTTAACCTTTCCTCAAATCAGTCACTCATTTGATAAAAAAAAACTAGGCTTTTTGATTCAGTCTCTCAAATGGACCGACTGTTAAGAGATTAATAATAGTATAATACGACTTACTGATTCCCAAGAATCTCTACAAACTCTGTAGCTACTCAATTATAGAGAGAAATAAATCAGATTGAAGAAGACTCACTCCTGGTTCATAATATTGAATGTGATTTCTCCAAATGGACTTTTGAGAGAAGGTTAAAGTACAATGACTCGCATCTCTATTCAATCTTGTCATAGTACTTCTATCAAATATCTATTGAAATTGTTGGCGTCCTAATATTACTTAAGGTTTTGATACCAGGTTATCACTCTTTCACCATCTGAATCATGTCCATATGACATGATTCGTACACTGCGTATTGCTGCATATGGTTTGTTAATTATGGGACCATCGCAACATGTCTGGTTCAATAATCTCTCAAGGGTTTTGCCTGGCCGTGATGTAATCGCAACTTTGAAGAAGATTTTCACGGGACAAGTTATCTATGGGCCTATTATGAATACAATTTTCTTCTCATACAATGCTGCTCTTCAAGGTAAACTAAATCTAAGCATGCTTAGCTATACGATACAATTCGTCAAGGATTCCTTTTATCTATTCAGTGGACCAATATGCCGTTTCAGGAGAAATCTCTGATGTCTGAATTTAATTTTATTCACATACAATCCCGGATATGCGGATATTGGTTAATGTTGCTTTTGTTTTTGCATTATTGATACTGGATGGTAATAATCTAGCTTGTTAACTTGTAGATGGTATATTGGCATAAACATAGTACACATACCCGATGGTTGATTTACATTGAGGGACTAGTGGACAATTCATGACACTAGAAAACAGTTTTTTAAAACTTGGCATTTTACCTGATTTTGGCGCTTAAAAATAAAATCAAAATCTGTATTTTTTGTATAAAAAAGCTTTAAAAGTTATAGAAGGCACCAAATACACGATTTCTAGGTAATGTTCAGACCGGTATGAAGAAAAGAGTTAATGTTTATTTTCTGGAAAAATGTCTTTGAGTTAATATTTGGCAAGAAGAAAACAATACTCAAAATCCCATCAGAAAGGCAGTTAATGTTATGACTCTCTGCAGTCTGCTCTTAGGAATGCACCTTTGCTTGAGATATTTTGTACGCAACATTGAACCCCTTTGGAAAATCATTTCATTGTCATTAGGAACTTAAAAGCTACCATTAATCTCCTTCACCTTCTTCCCAGTTATGTTTCTTAGACTTGATTGGAAATGTTGACACGTGCGCATGTTGGTCAAGGTTGTTTAGTGATAAATTTCATGTTTTCGATATTGCATCTTTGTATCGTGACCCGTGATGTAAAATATATTGGTGTCAACACATCGAACTAACCTAGCTTCAAGTTCATTTTGTCAAAACTTTTGTTCTCAATGTGCCTAAGTGGTTGTTTTGGGGTGTGATGTAAAGGTGAAACAAAGGAGGACATTGTTGCTAGGTTGAAGAGAGATCTTCTCCCAACGTTGAAGAACGGACTTATGTACTGGCCAATGTGTGATTTTCTGACATTCAGATTTATTCCTGTCCATCTACAGGTAACTCTATTTGTTTTGCAACCTTGAGTTTCTATGTTCCCAAAATAAGCACATATATATATTTATGGAAGTGGGATACACTAGATGTCCAGTCTTTGAGCCCGCCATTACCTTTCCCTTTGGTTTGATGGTCTGCTTTGACCACTGATCTCGTCTGCTTGAACCATTGATCTCTAGAGATACAATTTAAAATTTATTCTCGTTTGATTTATCAAAACAATTATTTTCATATTATTATGTCTTTTAAAGTTTTAGTTATTATAAATTATTAAAGCATGCCCGTCAAAGTCAAAGGGATAAAACAAATAGAATGAAGAGAGAGCGTTAAATATCATCTGTAGTGTACATCACTCTTTAATCTCAGTTACTGCAACATCAATGCGGGCATGCGGCTAATGGTTCGATACTGCCTAAAGCCAATAGAGCCTCAGTCCCCTTTCCAAATTTTGTAATGAAGAAGTTTGAACATCCAATATTGCCCCTAAATTATGAACTATACCCTCCCCACCAGTCACCACAATATTATTGTTTCAACTTTCTACAATTCTAGGGATAGAAAGAGGAACAATAACTATGGGATGGTGGGAGTACCATTTTTAGAGTGAAAATTATCGACTTGGCTTCTTAGAAGCGAGGTATGTTGTCGTTAATACTTGTATGATCTCTCTCTCTCTCTCTCTCTCTCTCAGCTAATGAAGTTTTATTTTTGTGGGCTCGGGCAGCCATTGGCAAACAGCTCTTTCGCTTATTTGTGGACAATCTATTTAACTTACATGGCAAGCTTGAAGAAAGTTGGCGACGACTGAGGAAGATTATCTTATTTTGCTGTAGATTTGTTTCACACTAACACTGGACTGAAGTCAATCAACTTCCAAGAATTTTGTTAGATAAATTCACTTAATCTTCAACTCTATCCACCATTGAAGACTTCCTCAGGCTTGGAGGGTAGGGAAAAAAGAACTCAGATTTCCAAATTGCTGTAAATTATGAGTCACTTTGAACTCTTGTTTGTGTTATTATATACTCCATCTTATTTAAAGTAGCGAATATTGTATGAGATAGTCACAGTTTTATACCTGAGAATATGAGATTCACCCAAATCTCATGTATTCTCCATTGAATTACAAGATAGAATGGTCCGTTTCATGTCTTCATCTTAATACTCAAATGACATACTCCGTATAATTTGGTTATGGGTCATGCTCATTCACAGACAAATTTTACTCATTCATAGACATAATTGACCAATTTATCCCTCCTTTTCCATTCTCAAATATTCAATTTTGTCTCTCTATTCAAATCTCCTTTTGAATTCTACCACCCCTACCAACGACTATGATTGTCGGCTTGCCGCGACCACTTCCCATTTTCCCTGTCTCCCTACACATATCAAAATCAGACGGCCAACCACCTCAGGCCACCATCGTCAACCACCTCAAGCCACCACCTGAGAACCCCTCCCTGTTTGCACGCCACCCAACCTCTGACGCCCCTTGCAAACGAACGCCCCACCGCGACCACTTTCCCCCTCCCGTGCCACCTTAGCCACCCCTTCCCCCATAAACCCTAATTTTATCTAACCTTAATTTAATAATACATGATTATTTGCTTTTACTATCATTGATACGGCTGTCGCAACCCTATCAAAGATAAAACCTAACGGTCTCAACAAAATGCAGTAGAGGCAGTCGGGTGTCGAATCCACAGAGAGAGGGAATCCTATAACTTGCTAAGTCTGTCAAAGTATCGGAATTGGGGGCTTTGTTTAATTGATTTTCTAACACTACAAGAGAAAAGGGGAAGAGAAATAAAGAGTGAAATAACAGATAGGAGAAGAACTAGGATCGTCGGTTCCCCATGGCATCTAGGGTCAGGATTAAAATCAAAGTAAAGTCTAAACAGGTTTGTGGGTAGTGAAAAGGTCCTTTCGGTCCGCTATTCGCCCTAAAATATACTAACTTAGCTCTCGCCCTCATTAGCATAATCCCAATGTTCATCACTGATCTGTCCTTTTCCAATCTCTCGATCTAGGTCAAGGGGGTAT
>JAIUZE010003781.1:32790-62422 GCA_022085475.1 Heliosperma pusillum
GGGGTCGAATCCACGAGGATGGTGGGGTCAACTACTAGTTCGATTGAATCCTATTCTAGCCTAAAATATGACGGATTGGAAAGTTAACTAAAAATTAGGAAAAACAAGTAATCGCTAAGTAATAAAGACGAAAACAATTAAGGGAAAGACTAGGGTGAAGGGTTCACCTTAGGGGGATTAATGGGTTAGTCGGGTAACTAGCAAATGGGTAACAAATTCGAGTAAAGTCGATTGCTAATGTCTCAACAATCGACAATCATCAACAAAGCCATCGCATTTGTCTTAGATCACCCATATAAACACTTAGTCTAATCGTCTCTACCACCGTCGCTTAAGAGAAAATCAAACCATGTTTGATAAAATGGCAACTTTCGTTCACCCATTTCATCAAACACTTGGTGTTCATATGGGCAATACCCAAATCATTTACCACAAACTTACTAATTAACCAACCTAATACCCCATATGATCCTCCCTTAGGCTCCCCCTAAACCCTAGAGGATAATCTACTCACACATGGTAAAGGGAATCAAAGCACTAAAGGGAAGTGGAGTTCAATCAACATTATGCTATGAGAAGAATAATGATAACAATCAAAAGATGAACTATAAACTAGAAATGAAAATTAATTGCATAAACAATAAAAAAGATGAGAAATTTATACCAAACAAAACTTATATTGATGAATATGGGGGAATGTCTTCACCCAAGTCTTCAATACAAACCCCAAAACTGAAATGAAAGACTAGATTCAACAACTTGAAATGAGAAACTAAACTAGATTAGGGAAATATTAGGAGAGTAATTAGGAATTAATTTGGGTTACAAATTTCTAGGGTTTCGTGCTAAGGAGAATGTAAAAACTAACTTACAATATAATAGGGGGAGGGTATATATAGGTATCTCGAAATTAAGGAAGAAATTAGAAGTAAAGGGCGAATTTTCAGTCTTGTGTTCCCGGCCGGTCGACCGGCCGCCGGCCCTCTGACCGGCCTGGAGCACATCAGTAGCTTCAGTGACTTCGTCTTCAAAAATCTCAAAATCTTCTAAGTATGGGGAAATGGGGGTCTGGGCCGGTCGACCGGCCGCCGGTCCCCCACCGGCCTGGAGCATCATTTCACTCTCATGTGGCTTCTGATGTAGGCGCAGGCCGGGTAGTCGACCGGCCGCCGGTAGGCCGGCCGGCGCTACCTGGGCCTTTTCTTCACTTTTTCAACTTCTTTCATTTATAGAGTGGTGGTCTGGGCCGGTTGGCCGGCCGCCGGTCTGGGGACCGGCCTGGGCTACCTGATGACTCAATTCTTCACTTCTTCCTCTCATCTTCGAATCCCGACTCATGCAAGACCCTATTGCTCCGATTTCTTCATTTCTGCCTTAATTCCTACAAATTAAGACCGATATTCATAGCACGGGAAAACGGGAAGCAAAATGCAATCAAGGGCACGCAAATCCGCGTAAACGGACCAAAATGGGGACGAAAATGAGGGAAAAACGTGACTAATTAAATGCTTATCAGGTATCAAGTCAGTCAATTGATTGCGTCGACTCAAACAATTAAAAGCTATTAAATGTGATGATTGCATCCAACCCTAATTTAAAGATTACTAATCAATTCATCTTACCTAAGCCATGGTTCCCCTAAATCCTAGCAAAGGAACAACAATAATAATAAATAGGAAACAAAAAGACATAGAGAAATAGCTAACTGAATTCAAGAACAATAATACCCGAAATTGAAAGAAGAAGAAAGTCGGAAGAAGTCCTCCAATTCAGATCCAGAATCCAAGTGCTAGATAAAGTCTAGGGTAAGAAGTTATCCCTATTATTCTCGTTTTTCACCCTTAAGTAAAATGAAAAATAACAAATTACAAGGCGTCTATTGCTTAACACACTATCTCGCGAAGCCCATCAGCATGTAACCTCTCGATCGAGCAGAATTTGCTGTCAAAAGTACTCGATCGAGGAAAGTTTGAGACAGGAACACTCGATCGACTGACCATAGTGGTCGATCGAGTAAAACGTCCAAGGCCAGCAGCTCGATCGAGCAGAATAATGCTCGATCGAGGTCTTCTAAGTAATAAAATAGTCGATCGAAGGCTTTTACACCTCGAACGAGTGTTTTGCTCATGGATTTCGTTCTTCCATTCCTTTAACACGACTTCATGCATTCCGAGACACCAAGATTCCTTTCCGACTCACTTATGCATGCTTGAGGAGCTACAAAATAGCTAGTTTTCCGTCATTCTGGTCCATATCTGCAAATATTACAAAACAAACCAAAGTAGACTATTCGGGGGACATTTGTAGTAAAACACTACTAAATAAGCCTGGAAATGCGTGCAAATATGCCTAAAAGGTCTATACAAAATGCACGCATCAAACTTTCCCAAACCAAACCTTTGCTTGTCCTCAAGCAAAAAGGATGCGAACAAATAAATGGAACAAATGGACTCCGGACTACTGCAAATCGCCCGCTTGAACCAATTTAATGCAACAGTCAAACTCAGCAATGATATCAAATGCAAACGAACTGAACCGTCGACCTTGCTAGACCATCAATGTCGGACTCTCACGGGTCACTCTTCTCTCAGCAAAGCAAAAGGTAAGCATGTTATGTGCAAGAGAGAGAAGGAGAAAATAGTCGCTTACCTAACTACGACCGTCGCGTTCATGCAATGCCAACTAACATGATAAAAGATTCAGTTACCGTACACACGCACAACCACCATTCAAGGACTATCACACGCCGAATACTCGCAACATTTGGATAAGTAAGGTTATGGGTAAGAAGGGGCAAAACAATAATGGAATAGAGGAGGTAAAGCGTCAAGCTAGCTACCTGATCTTAATCAAATAACAAAATCCGTCTTCTTATCTCATAATGAAGTACACGGCTATGATTCGGCCGACAACTCACTAGAACCAAAAGGATGGAGCGGAAACGAAACTAGTTAGCTTATTCAGCTCTTGCTGAATCCCCATATGATATGAATAAAGCATGGGAATAGAGACCGTTTTCTTTTTCTTTTTCTTTATTATTTTTTTTCTTTTCATTTCAAAATATTCAGCTAACATTTCCACGGAAACAATTTCAACTTCGATTCCCAAATTATTCAGGTACCAACTCCGTGGCAAGGATGCAAACCAAACTGATAAAATGAAGTAAATACCTCAACAACCAACACTAGACTAGCTCGACGCAAGGTAGGCTAAATTTAGGATGTAGATTGTGGGTCAACTGGCAGTTTTGGCTGAATGTGGAGTTAAATGGGTAGTGAGAAAAGGGAAATTGCAAGCATTCTCCAAACATGTGATACCGACCACGAACCCGTACGTGCAGGCAATAAAAATCAAATTTCATATACATGCAATGCGATGACACGAGGGAGTAACTACTCACAATCCTATATGAACTGGTCATAGATGTCACCAGTTTAAGAGCTCTAATCCTCAGAAAATGTAAGTAGGTTGCCAACATGTCAGGTCAAGTCTATTCGTTCAGCATCGATTAACAAGCAAATGACTATGCAAGAGATATTAGCTGTGCAAGGCTTAAGTCGAGACTAGATGAAGGGTAGGAGAAAATTGTTCCGACTCGACTAAAATGCAAAAATAAACATGAAAATTTTTGAAATTTTTGGAATTTTATGAGTGATTAACAATGCATACGAAAATGCAGTAAAAGCGAAATGCAGACACGATATGGATGCAAAACCTCCCCAAACCAAACCGTACAATGTCCCCATTGTACAAAGTAAAGTAAAAGAATTGCAAACTAGAGAGAGTCGGAAACTTACAGGAACGCGCGTATAACCGACTTCCCCAAACCGAACCGAAAGGAGGTGCTCCAGGGACTCGATCGAGTAGAACACTACTCGATCGAGTGGAAACGAGATGGATCCTTCTCGATCGAGTGGAAACGAGATGGATCCTTCCGATCGAGTGGAAAACAGCTCGATCGAGAGGTTTCTTCGCAGAAGTACTCAATCGAGCAACCAGAGTGCTCGATCGAGGGGCTTTAGTGTTCGATCGAGCGGAAAGGCTACTCGATCGAACAAAAATTTCAGAGTAAGTGACGCCAAAACTGCGAGAAGCAAGAAATTACGCAATTGGAATTGTTTGAACAATAAAACAGAAATAAACTACTAAAAAGTTTTGAATACGGTACAACAAAACAATAGATCGGGTTGCCTCCCGATAAGCGCAGGTTTATAAGGTCCCGCACGACCCTTGAGCTTCAATCATCAAGCTCCTCGTCTCCGTTGAAGAAGAGCACTTCGACACGACCCACGACACTGTCAGCTCCATAGTAATGTTTTACATGATGCCCATTAACCTTAAACCGGTTACCCTCGGAGTTTTCTATCTAAACGGATCCAAACTGAGTAACATCAGTTACTGTGTACGGACCGCTCCACCTGGATTTCAGCTTACCAGGGAATAAACGCAGTCGGGCATTGAATAGCAACACCTTTTGCCCGACTTGGAACTCACGAGGTATGATTCTCTTGTCGTGCCAACGTTTGGTCTTTTCTTTGTAAATACGCGAGCTATCATAGGCATTCAGACGAAATTCCTCTAGTGCATCTAGCTGCAACAAACGTTTCTCACCACACAAGTTAGCATCATAATTAAGTTGGCGGACTGCCCACCAGGCTTTATGTTCTAGCTCAACAGGTAAATGACAGGACTTCCCATACACTAATCGATACGGTGAAGCACCGATAGGTGTCTTAAATGCGGTCCTGTAGGCCCATAATGTGTCATCCAGTTTGGCACTCCAATCGTTCCGTGATTTAGACACAACCTTACCTAAAATCTCCTTTAGTTCCCTATTAGAGACTTCAACCTGCCCACTAGTCTGAGGATGATACCCCAAACCCCTACGATGTTTCACACCATATTTAGACAATAAGGTCGTTAGCTGCTGTTCCCTAAAATGCATACCCCTATCACTAATGACAACCCTTGGGACACCAAAACGGGGGAAAATGGTCTTACGGAACAACTTAATCACGGTCTTGGCATCGCAGTTGGGAGTAGCAATCGCTTCTACCCATTTAGACATATAATCTACAGCTACCAGAATATACCTATTACCAAGACTTGACGGGAATGGTCCTTGATAATCAATGCCCCAGACATCAAAAATATCGACCTCTAAAATGCCGTTTTGGGGCATCTCATGTCTCTTTGATATGTTTCCTGTCCGCTGGCAAGCATCACAGCTAGCAACAAAAACTTTAGTGTCAGCAAAGAGAGTCGGCCAATAGAAACCAGACTGTAATACCTTAGCCACGGTGCGCGATGGACCGTGGTGACCTCCACAAGGGGCAGAATGGCAGCCTTCTAGGATAACTTTGATCTCCCACTGCGGAATACACCGTCTGAAGAGACCGTCTGCGCATGACTTAAACAAGTATGGATCATCCCAGAAATAATCCCGCACATCATGTAGAAATTTCTTCCGCTGCTGATAGGACATATCAGGTGGCAGCTTCTGGCTGACAATGTGATTGGCATAATCTGCAAACCAAGGTTCAACACCATCTTTAGATTTTATAAAATAAACAGTGCATAAAGTATCATCAGCAAACGAATCATTAATGGGAAGAGAATCCTCCCCCTCTTTTCGCGTCAAACGCGAAAGATGATCCGCTACAACATTCTCAAAGCCTTTCTTGTCCCTGATTTCCAGATCAAATTCCTGGAGAAGGAGTATCCACCTCAGTAATCTGGGTTTAGCTTCCTTCTTATTCAGAAGGTGTTTTAGCGCTGCATGATCTGTAAAAACAATAACTTTAGAACCCAACAGGTAAGATCTAAATTTATCAAGCGCATAAACTACAGCTAAAAGCTCCTTCTCAGTGGTAGCATATTTCACTTGAGCTTCATCCGGAGTTCGGCTTGCATAGTAAATAGCATTCAAAGCTTTGTCTTTCCGCTGGCCGAGCACCGCTCCTAGTGCGTAATCGCTTGCATCGCACATAATCTCAAACGGCAGCGTCCAATCAGGAGGCTGAATGATGGGTGTAGAGACCGAAGCCTGTTTCAAAGTGTTAAAAGCAGAAAGACAATCATCAGTAAAATCAAAAGGAGCATCTTTTAATAGCAATTGTGTAAGTGGTTTAGTAATCTTAGAGAAGTCCTTGATGAACCGGCGATAAAAACCGGCGTGACCAAGGAAACTCCTCACCCCCTTGACGTTAATAAGAGGGGGTAATTGCTGAATCACTTGCACCTTTGCTCTGTCTACCTCAATACCCCTATTCGAAACCAAGTGCCCAAGGACTACTCCCTCATTGACCATGAAATGGCACTTCTCCCAGTTTAGCACCAGATTAACCTCGATACAATGCTGCAAAACTTTATCAAGGTTAGCTAAACATTTATCAAAATCATTCCCATAGACACTGAAGTCATCCATAAAGACTTCCATGATAGACTCTATATACTCAGAAAATATCCCCATCATGCACCTCTGAAAGGTAGCAGGGGCATTACACAAACCAAAAGGCATTCTACGATAAGCAAAAACACCCTTAGGACAAGTAAAAGTAGTCTTTTCCTGATCATCCGGATGAATAGGGATCTGAAAGAACCCTGAGTACCCGTCTAGATAACAGAAAAACTCATAAGAAGCTAACCTTTCTATCATCTGATCAATGAAAGAAAGGGGGAAATGATCTTTCTTGGTGGCGGCATTTAACTGCCTATAGTCTATACACATCCGCCACCCAGTTACTAGTCGAGTAGGTATCAATTCATTCTTTTCATTTTTAACAACTGTAGTACCTCCTTTCTTGGGTACGACCTGAACTGGGCTTACCCATTTGGAGTGACCATCTGAATAAATAATACCTGCATCGAGTAGTTTCATCACCTCGGTCATCACAACCTCCTCCATCTTCGGGTTCAGCTTCCGCTGACCCTGTCTGCAAGGTTTGTGACCTTCTTCTAGCTCAATCATGTGCATACAAACATCAGGGGTGATGCCCTTGATGTCATCCAGTGAATAGCCCATTGCTTTCCTGTTCCTCTTGAGTACAACCAACAAAGCGGTTAGCTGTTCCTCATTCAGTTTGGAACTAACAATAACTGAAAATTGCTCAATATTATCAAGAAAAGCATATTTAAGGTGAGTTGGAAGAGGCTTACGCTCGGGAACCTTTACCTCGACAAAACACAAGGCATGACCCAAGTGTCCCAGCTGTTCTTCCTCTGCGTCAGTTAATTCTACCTCATCTGCAGTAGCTCCAAACAATTTCAGCACATCGTCATCGTCATCAGAATAATCTGCACACCCATCTAACAAAGTCAAAGACTCCAACGGATCCTTTATCAAGGAATCCGGCCAAAACTCATAAGTGAACTCATCAATGATATCCACAGAAAAGCAAGTATCATGTATCATTGGTCTAGATAAAGTGTCAGGTAAACTGAACGAAACTATATCATCCCCTACAGCCAGAGTTAGACGCCCGAGTTTAACATATATAATGGCCCCAGCAGTACACAAAAACGGCCTACCCAAAATAATTTGGGTACGGGTATCCTCAGCAATGTCTAAGACTATGAAGTCAACAGGAATAAAAAACTTGCCCACCTTAACGGGCACGTCTTCTAGGACACCTAAGGGCCTCCTAACAGATCTATCAGCCATCTGCAGGGTGATATTGGTCGTTTTCAGACGACCCATGTTAAGCTTACGACAGATAGAATAAGGCATGCCACTTACACTAGCTCCAAGATCACATAGTGCCTTATCTATCACGCCATCTCCTATAACACAAGTAATAGAGAAACTACCCGGATCCTTTAATTTAGGGGGAGACTTATTCAGAATTAAACTACTAGACTCTTCCATAAAAGCGACAGTAGCAAAATCCTCAAGTGCCTTCTTACGCGTAACAATGTCTTTCATAAATTTGGCGTAAGGGGGTACTTGAGTGATTAGCTCGGCAAAAGGTACAGCTACCTGAATGTTTTTAACCATGTCTACAAATTTGCTGAACTGTTTCTCCGTCTTTGAATCGCGCAGACGACCTGGGTATGAGACTCTGACCACCGGAAGCGGGTCCCCAATTTTCTCTTTACTCGGTACCTTCGCAGCAGGGGAGGGTACTTCATCACACACAACCTCAATTTGCGTGCCTGATGTCTGACATTCACTCGATCGAGACTTCAGTTCACTCGATCGAGTGATTCCTTCCTCATTTCCCTTCGATCGAGTGGAAGGGCTACTCGATCGAGGATCTCCTATGACCAGGTTACTCGATCGAATAGGTATACTACTCGATCGAGGACTTTCTTCAGCAGGACTACTCGATCGAGAGGTGGGTTTACTCGATCGAGTAGTTTCCTTAGCAAAACGCTTCGATCGATCGTTGTTCTCAGTCGATCGATCACTTCTCTGCACATCTTCAATTAATTCGTCCGAGACATCATCGACCTCGGTATATGTGCTTTCAGGGACGTGTACAGGACCGTCATAAGCACGACCACTTCTCAGAATTATGGCATTGACTGGGTCATTGTTTGGGAGGAGTGAATGGCATCTGTCGAGCAGTTTCCGGAGGGTATCCACACTAGATTGTTGCTCAAGCTTTTGCGCATTGATAGTGGCCTTGAGATCTTCATATTCGGCTTGGGTAATGAGTACCTTGCCTTCATCTACGGGTGGTTGAGATTTTGCAGCAGTTAACTCGGCATATAACTCGGAAAAAGAACCCTCTTGCTTGAATTTCCTATAAGCAAGAACCCTTACTGAATCAGCCAAACAAGTAATAGGGTCGTGTCCTTCATCACCACATCTACCACAAACCATCTCAATAGCTTGAACTTGGTGTATTTCACCTAAATTCCCCGTATCTACCACATGAACTTCTTCAACAACAGTGTCTCTCCTTCTTTCCGCTCTAGGATTACCGTAGCTAGCAGAATGGATGGCCATATTTTCATTAAGTTGCCACCCTTCATCATCCTCCACATTAGCCTGAAATCTCCCTCGTGCAGCAGCATCCAGAACCATTCTTTGCTCATAAAGCAACCCATTGTAAAATTGGTTGCACAAAAACCATTGCTCAAACCCGTGATGCGGAACTGAGCGAACTAGCTTCTTGAACCTGGCCCATGCTACACTCAAATCTTCAGTAGTAGATTGAGTAAAATTCGTGATCTGGCTGCGCAGCGCATTGGTTCGCTGAGGAGGAAAATACGTCTATAGAAGGCTAGAGCTAACGAACTCCAATCTTTAACCCCAGCAGCCTTCCTATCTAAATCTCTCCACCAATCCTTAGCATCATCAGTCAAGGAAAAAGGAAAAAGGAAATCCTTTACCTTGTCTTGCGTCACACCAGCAACTACAGGAATGGCGGAATAATAGTCTGTAAATACCTCTACATGCCTAGCTGGGTCTTCATCTACCATACCCCCGAATAAATTCCGCTCCACTAAACTGTAGTAAGACGGATGTATTGTGAAGGTACCCTTATCAGCAAGAGGGAGAGTAGTTCCCCTAGGTAGAGTCTCAGCACTGGGCTCATAATGACTCGCAATCTTAGGCATCCTGCAGAAAAATTACAGCAGCAGCATGTTCAAATGGTCCTCTTTTAGGATTTATACCTGCAAATACTAAACACTAACTCAAATATGAGAACAGCCTCAAGGAATAAATCCCTTGAGACCAAAGACAAACTAAAGAAAGCTACAAAATTACACCGTCTCCCCGGCAACGGCGCCAAAATTTGATACGGCTGTCGCAACCCTATCAAAGATAAAACCTAACGGTCTCAACAAAATGCAGTAGAGGCAGTCGGGTGTCGAATCCACAGAGAGAGGGAATCCTATAACTTGCTAAGTCTGTAAAAGTATCGGAATTGGGGGCTTTGTTTAATTGATTTTCTAACACTACAAGAGAAAAGGGGAAGAGAAATAAAGAGTGAAATAACAGATAGGAGAAGAACTAGGATCGTCGGTTCCCCATGGCATCTAGGGTCAGGATTAAAATCAAAGTAAAGTCTAAACAGGTTTGTGTGTAGTGAAAAGGTCCTTTCGGTCCGCTATTCGCCCTAAAATATACTAACTTAGCTCTCGCCCTCATTAGCATAATCCCAATGTTCATCGCTGGTATGTCCTTTTCCAATCTCTCGATCTAGGTCAAGGGGGTATCAAGTCAGTCAATTGATTGCGTCGACTCAAACAATTAAAAGCTATTAAATGTGATGATTGCATCCAACCCTAATTTAAAGATTACTAATCAATTCATCTTACCTAAGCCATGGTTCCCCTAAATCCTAGCAAAGGAATTAGCTACGCATAATTGAACGAAGAACAACAATAATAATAAATAGGAAACAAAAAGACATAGAGAAATAGCTAATTGAATTCAAGAACAATAATACCCGAAATTGAAAGAAGAAGAAAGTCGGAAGAAGTCCTCCAATTCAGATCCAGAATCCAAGTGCTAGATAAAGTCTAGGGTAAGAAGTTATCCCTATTATTCTCGTTTTTCACCCTTAAGTAAAATGAAAAATAACAAATTACAAGGCGTCTATTGCTTAACACACTATCTCGCGAAGCCCATAAGCATGTAACCTCTCGATCGAGCAGAATTTGCTGTCAAAAGTACTCGATCGAGGAAAGTTTGAGACAGGAACACTCGATCGACTGACCATAGTGGTCAATCGAGTAAAACGTCCAAGGCCAGCAGCTCGATCGAACAGAATAATGCTCGATCGAGGTTTTCTAAGTAATAAAATAGTCGATCGAAGGCTTTTACACCTCGAACGAGTGTTTTGCTTATGGATTTCGTTCTTCCATTCCTTTAACACGACTTCATGCATTCTGAGACACCAAGATTCCTTTCCGACTCACTTATGCATGCTTGAGGAGCTACAAAATAGCTAGTTTTCCGTCATTCTGGTCCATATATGCAAATATTACAAAACAAACCAAAGTAGACTATTCGGGGGACATTTGTAGTAAAACACTACTAAATAAGCATGGAAATACGTGCAAATATGGCCTAAAAGGTCTATACAAAATGCACGCATCAATGATACACAAAATGAAGTACATGATTATTTGCTTCTACTATCATACACAAAATGAAGGAAGTAATTAGTAAAATAAGAATCATTTGATATGAGAAATAAGATTAATAATTGAGAAATTGGATGAAAATTTAATTAGTTTGAAGAGAAGAAAAAGAGAAAATTTATTATCAGGTTTTTGAATTTTTAGTTAGGAATTATGATCAGTCAAAGTCTTTTGATGGAACAAATTTTGATAGTTGAGAATTTTCGGGTAAAAGTTATGAATGCAATGGTTTTTTTTCAAATTCATTGTCTTAACAAGATGTTCGATTTGGGGGAAAAAATTATCGTCTTTTGAATCGCACCATGAGTTATCGACGGTCAAAGTTTTTTCCCAAAAAACGAGAGGTACCGGTGAGAAAAGGAAAATGTTGAGGCGTATAAGTGAGAAAATCCCTATTTTTTTTAAGGTTAATGGTAATATCTCTCTCGTTTTTACTAATGTCATTCAGATACAACTTAATATATAGTGATATTTTACTATACTGTTCACTCTGACACACATTGAGTAAGTTGGGCTATATGATAAAACACAAATTCTTATTTAAGAATTAAGACGAGTGTATTCGTTTTAAAATCAAAATGGGTTAATTTATAAGTACGATAAAATCGGAATGTATAGGAGAAAAAACGAAATTGAATTATTCGCACAAGTGAGATTGATAATTGACCCGTTTTAACTCACGGATATACGAAATTGAATTATTTGCACAAGTGAGATTGATAACTGACCCGTTTTAACTCACAAGAGAGACTAACTGATAGAAAATAGAGTGAGTTTTGTTAGTGGGGATCAATATATACTTTACACTAGGGGGTTTTATTTGCATTTTTTTTGTCTTAGGTAAACAAACTAGCAGATTTGGGACAAGTTATTGGGTCCGAACTTTGTAATTTTTGCAACACACATTTTCCTAATGACTTCTTTTACGGAGACAGATTGGTTTCAATCAGTTAATGGATTATACAACTTTTTCAGAGCATTGGTATAAAGTTGTTGAGTTTTATTAACAAAATTGTCGAGTTATAATACAAAGTTATTGAGTTTAAAGAAATAATTAGAAACCCAATAACAACCTCTATATACTAAAAGAATTAGCAATCTCAAGTATTTCCCCTCCAAAATGCATCCACCTAAATTAGGAAACAAACAAAACTTTCTTTCATTAAAATATAATATTATAATTATAATTATACTCCAATCTTTAAATTAAATACAAAATTAGGATATTTTATATATTAAAATAAAATATAAATTGTGACAAAATTATAAAATATAAAATGCTAAACTTTTCATTAATGCAATAACTATTAAATTTTAAAAATTTACTAGGCACATACTTATTACTATTAGTTTCGTAATAAAAAAATTCTTTAAAATAATTGGAGAAAATGTATAAAATGAAACTCTTAGTTTTAAGGTAGAAAAAATATATTTTCCTCAAATCACACATTTCCTAGCTTTACTCAATCCTGTTTGATTAGTGTTTCATTTAATTTTTTTTGTTTATATCAAAATACTCTAAAGTGAAGTACTAGAAAATAATGATGTACAAATTTAAAATCTTCAAGTAGTACCCTACAAAAATAAAAATTCTATGTATACCACGCATTGCGCGGGATTTAAACTAGTTATAAATTAACCAAATAACTTGTAAAATAGCTATTAACTTTATGTAATAGCTCAACAACTTTAAGATGATTGTACCACGACAAGTTGTAAGATACTATTTGTGGAATTCAATGGAACCATTTTATCTTTTAATTATGATTCCTGCATGTTTTATTACCTAGAATTCCATTTTCAATCTTAATTGTAAATGGCTTCACACTGAATTATTATGAGATTGTCGCTTAGCAAGTTTACTTAACCTAAATAATTTGAAGGCCCTGTGCAATGATGAAAATGGAGGCCCTTAAGAGACGCTTTATATATATATATATATTTAAAAAAAAAATACCATTGACATATAAAAATAATAATAATGGTTGTGCCAATGCTTGAACACAGGAAGCTTTGACAAGTTTTACATGCTCCAACTACTGTGCTACCACACTTCCATTGTTAGATAATTAGGTTATTATGTATATGAATAGAGTTTAGATATTATAAGAACATGTTGGAGGCCCACGAAATTGAAGGCCCGGTTCACCCGCTCAACCCGCACATGGTCCTAGCCGGCCCTGATTATCATCTAAATGAGTAATTTGTATTTGAAAAATAACTGAAATTGATGAAAAAATGATCAAATGCCAGGACATATTGTAAGGACCATCAGGTTGACACTTGACCGTATTTATTTATGTAGTAAAGTTGAATAAGTGGTGGAGCTATGGGGGATAGTAAGGGAGTTTGTCCGACGGATTAAATTTTCGAAATTTTTAGTTAAATTTTTCGGAACTTTTTCGAGTGTACCTCATGTAATAAGTCATTTTTCCCCTTTAAAAGTTTTTGTCATCTAAGTTTAAATTCCGACTCCACCGCTAAGTTGAATGACAAATAGCGACATGAAAATAATGTTAAATTAGACTTTTTCCAAAGTTTCCAACTTACGTACGACGGAAGTAATAGTGGTTTCGACATGCATTGAGTTGAAGTAGTCCATGATATTTTGGCAAAAATAGAGCATTTGGATAGTTTCACCATCATAACATCATTATGACTAATATATAGCTTATTTAGGACAATTACAAATATTTCACATATAGATAATAAAAGCCAGGACGAAATAGTTAAACAAGGAATTCCAAGGTAAAATTGGAAGAAGAATAACACATGGTCTGAATAAGTAACTTTTTGACAAATAGACAAATAATTGGTGATCTATTGTTAGTCGTCTTATATATATTTCCACGTAAATGTTTTGTTAAAATATTGATTTTTGACCTCAACGTCATAACAAAAAGTCATAACTCTTTTGTTAAGACTTTAAAGCTTTATTATTATTATAATGTATTTTGTATAACTAAAGTGAGAAAAACAAACCGAAACAATAAAATAAGCAACACGCAAATTTACGTGGTTCACTTACGTTGTATTAGTTACGTCCACATGACATAAGGGAGGAAAGTTTTATTAATATTATTGAGGAGTTGCAGAGTTTCAGATTCAGAAAATTACGATATGCATAACTGATAGAGTAAAGCTAAGAGGTTAAGATCTAACACTGAAAATCTAAAATGGTCTCATCCTAAAACCAATTGACTATAGGAGAAGTAACTCTCTTATTTATAAGGTTAGCCTTGATTGCAGGTAATAACCGCAGCACTCCCGTGTAGGGAGTCAAACCCGGGATTTCTCAATTCGTTGCCATTGCAATGCTTTGAGGCAATCCCGCGCTTCACTACACCCAAGCCTATTCGTTACCAATATTTATTTTAATAATGTAATAAAGGAATGCATTCAAAGGAAATTCTCATTGAACGAGTATAATAATAAGTAATAAATGTAAGAAACATTCAAACTCACCTCACGAACCCATAAAAACATACATAAATCAATTGATATTCTAGTAGAATGCATGGGAGTTGAGTGTGTGAAAATATTGACTACCTAATTTGCTAATTGATTAGGACACATAATAAAAGCCTACAGATATAAATAACTACTGTTAAATTAAAGCGTGTTCAACCTAGTTGACTTCATGACTTGGTCATGTTTTAATGTTTATAAAGCATGCACCAAAAACCTCGATGAATCACGAAAAACAAATACTAGCAACTTAAAAGCTAAGCAATAAAAAAGTTGTGCATTACTGAATTATGGCTTGTTCAAAGGTCTATTTTCTACTAGTCATTAATTTCTTTGGCTTCTTTCTAAATGTTCATGGCAATCTTGATCCTAATTTTTACTCACAAACTTGCCCACAAGCTCTAAGTATTGTCAAACAAGGACTTGAAGAAGCAATCGCCAACGAGGCTCGTGTTGGTGCTTCTTTACTCCGAGTTCATTTCCATGATTGTTTTGTCGATGTAAGTTCACAATTTCTTTCAAGTGGTTTAACTCGAACAAGAAAAGATTTCTCCATTGTAATGTATTAAATTTTATTATTTTGTAAATGTAAACTAGGGTTGTGATGGATCGATCCTATTGGATAGTAGCGCGACTATACAAAGTGAGAAACAAGCAATTCCCAATAACAATTCAGCAAGAGGGTTTGAAGTGGTAGATCAAATCAAGTGCAAGTTAGAGGCTGCTTGCCCTGGAATAGTCTCATGTGCCGATATTCTTGCCATTATAGCTCGTGATGCCGTAGTTCATGTAAGTTCCTAATTGTTAGAGTATAGAAACGATCTTGGGACTCCAACCATCAGCTGCTTTTGGTTGAGAGGTTTCTGGACACTAATACTCTTCTAACTAAAGTTAGATAATCCATATTTCTCAAAATATGTTTAGCCATAATAAACAGAGTATATATTGTGAATTGCAGTATGGGGGTCCAACATGGGAAGTCAGATTGGGAAGAAGAGACTCGGTTACTGCGAATCCAGCCGGTGCCAACATGGCCATTCCAGCACCCTTCTTCAACCTTAACAATCTCACTTCAAGCTTTGCTGCCCAAGGTCTATCATTCAAGGATATGGTCGTTCTTTCTGGTACGTCTTCCGCCTGCCACCCTCCGTTATTCTGTACTTTGCAGTTTTTTTCATGTGACTTACCGCAGTTGTAATGTAACTGCAGGTGCTCACACAATAGGGGACGCAAGGTGCACAAATTTCCGAGCACATATCGAAAATGACTCCAACATCGACCCCACCTTCGCTGCATTTCTCGAGCAAATATGTCCTAAGATGGGCAACGACGATGTCCTTCAACCCTTAGACGTCCAAACCCAGTTCGTTTTCGACAACAGATATTATCAGAATTTAGTGGTTAAAAAGGGGTTGCTTCACTCTGATCAACAGCTTTTTAATGGAAACAGGGCTGATACACTTGTGCTGATATATGCAATAGACCAAAGTAAATTCTTTGATGACTTTGTTAAGAGTATCATTAAGATGGGTAACATTAATCCTCTTACTGGAAGTGAGGGTGAAATTCGGTTTAATTGTCATAAACCCAATTATTCTTGATATTCTTGTCTGCAATTACCAGTGCTAAACATATAAGTGTATTTTTATGTGCATTATGACTATGTAAACATTCTTTTACTTTAATTTTTGTAAAATTCGATGAACGTTTTTTTTTTGTAAAATTCAATAATATTGTTTTTAGATGTTGCTCTGTATGTTACGATTCCCTCTATGAAATTCTATATGTCAATTTTAATATAATCAAATAATCAACTAAAGTGTAACCGCAGAAGTTACAAAGAGTATTAATATAACAATAATAATAAATGTTAAGTGAATAAATACATCCCAAATTCTCGCTGTAGACGGATAATATCCTCATTGTAGACGAGTCGGATTCCTTTCACATGGGGGTAAGGCCCTATTCTTTTCGGCTGAAACGAGCTGAACCGAGTTAAATGGATGTGAGTTTAATTGAACTAAATTGAATGGAGCCGAGTCAAAGTGAATGGACTTGAAGTAAAACTTAATTTTGTGAAAAAATGAGTTGAATAAAATTGGCTAATACTAAACTAAACTGTGTTGAATAGAGCCGAGCTGAAATAAAACGAGCTGAAATTAAGCTGGAAAGAACAGGGCCTAAGTGGGAAACAAGTGGTTTCCCACTTACTTCTTTGTGAGAGAGATCCGACCCGTCTACACTTATCGACGGATATCCCGTGTACAAGGAGACTCACTGTAAATACATAGTAATAGCAGAAGTAAGACTTTACAAACCTGACCCAACCCACCCGAAACACCACCCAAATGAACCGTAACTTTATCATAGTTGTCGAGACGCGTTTTGCACTTGAATGTTCTTGTTATATGTTATTAAAAAGGTTTTGTCAAACACAACCTTTAAAAAAAAATTCCTCCAAACAACACCTTTAAAAAACAAAATTCTCAAATACAACCTTTAAAAAGAATTTGTTTGCCAAACACAACTTTTTGGGCGAGTACTCAACATTTTGATCATAGTTTGACAACTTGCAATTGTTGATTTTCCGTTGATGTTATAGATAGAAAACGGGGTCGATTTGAAATGTTCTTGGACTCGTTGGAAAGCTGGGAGTACAGGCTTTCCAAGAGCTGTCAACACGGTGGTCAAAGCCTCAAAGGTAGCCTTATGTGTGGTCTATTTGTGTGTAAAGTAAGGCGGGTCAAATAGGGTTCATGTAAGTCTGGGTTTATAGTGGGTGGTCAGGGATTTTTTGTGGGTCTTTTAATTGAGTTATGATGCTTTGTTTAGTCTGAAACTTGGTATGTACGTAGAGGGGAGTACAAGGTAGGTCGTAGTTGTGTTTTTTTATGGCGATCGCTTGTTGCAAGCTAAGTAGTGAATCGAGGGGAGGGAATTGACCCACGAAAAACTCTATTTTTAACTTTCTTTTGTTTTGTTTTCACCTCCACTTCACTCTTCTCGAAACATTATTTCCAACGAACAACCATCAGTTAATTAAATACAACAACGTCGACCTACCTTGTACTCCTCTCTACCTACATAACAAATTTCAGACCAAACAAAGCTTTATAACCCCATTCAAAGACCCCACGAAAGACCTCCTGAGCACCCGCTGTAAACCCAGACTTACACAAATCCTCTTAGACCCGCCTTACTTTACACACAAATTGACCACACATAAGACCACATTTGACCACCGTGTAGACAACCCCTAGAAAGCCTTTACTCCCACCTTTTCAACGAGTTTAAGAAAACTTCAAATCGACCTCGTTTGTTACCTCAAATATCAACGGAAAATCACGCCATTGCAAGTTGTCAAACTATGACCAAAATGTTGAGTTCTCGCCCAAAATGTTGTGTTTAGCAAAAAAAAAATCTTTTTAAAGGTTGTGTTTGACAATTTTGATTTTTAAAGGTAGTGTTTGGAAGAATTTTCTTTTTAAAGCTTGTGTTTGACATAAAAAACTATCATTAAAAATTAAAAAAAAAAAAGTGATATTTTTATAACATGCAAAACAATAATGAATCAAACATTATCTCACATGATTATATTTTCTCATATATTAAGTATATAATGTCAAAGATATTCAACACCCATGAAAAGAGCCAAATGTCAATCTTCCCTTTTCATTAACATCAATCTTATACCGACTTGGCCCATTTTGAATAACCCTACACCTAATTAATAATAATTAGGGATCTGATTAAGAACTCAACCCGATATGAACCTTACACATTGACCTAATAAGATATATAATTCAACAATTATTAAGTTTATTGTATCCTAAATCCTAATAAAAGCGAATAGCATTCAACTTGAATTGTTTGACCCAATAACAATTAGTTTAGATCACGTGCAGTATATGCACGATATATTTCGAATGCTCGATTTTTTTAGTATATTCTTTGTAAATTTGTACCTCAATAATTTTCCTCATTTCCCATCGCTATATTTTTCTGTTAGAAATAGAAATAAAACTAAAAACTAGTTACGAGAATTAAGTTATGTCATTTAATTTGTTGTGCATGTTTAATACTCCCTCCTATTCTCAATAAACCTCTCTATTTCTTTTTTTGTCTATTTACAATAGCTTCCTTTTTTCTATTTTTGATAAGTGTTTGCGTGGTCCAAATATAATTGTATGGCAGGGGTTAACTAGCGTGGTGTGTTTGTGTGGTAGTCCAAATTTAACTATATGGTGGGGCACTGTATTTTCTTAAATTTTGTGCATAATAAAATAGGGATGTTTATTGAGGATATAAGACCATATTTATAGGCAGTCCAGGTCTGGAAAGGGCTTGAATAAGACAAAATGAAAGTAAAAAACATACTCCCTCCTATTCATAATAACATTCCCCCTTTACATTTTCATCTATTTATAATATCTTTTCCCTTTTCTTTTTTGGTAAACTTTTATACTTATTTTAATCACATCACCCTACAACAATACCCCACAATACCCATATTTTATCTTATTTTAATCACCTTACCCCACAACAATAATTATTTTTTAAATCACTTCACCCTACAATACATTTTCTCTTTCCAATCACTTCACCCCAGCACAATACTTTACCATATTTAGTTACTCACCCTTAATTTTTGGTCCATTCTTAAATAGGGAAAGTTATTATAAATAGGAGGCACTAAAATACAAATAAAGTTGGATCCCTTACCCTTCAAGTAGTTCCTGCCGTTCCAAGTAGGAACTCTTGGAACACATATGACTGATATGAGACCTACTTTCTTCAACCATTTGTCAGTTGCTTATTGGGGGAAAGGGGTTAATTTGAGTGAAAAATTATTATATAATTTCTTTTTCGATTTTTAGTGTCGTAGGTCAAGCAAGGGCTTGATAAACCGCATAAAATAAGAGCCGGGTCTTGTAAGTAGGTTTTAATAGATTATAATCCCCTGATTAGGGTGAGTCAATGTATTCACAATATATAGCCAATCATACAAAGTTAGTTACCTAATTAATAGCGATACTACGAGATTTACATTGACTAAATAAGGCAAGAATATATTTACATATATTTACTAATACACCCCCTCAGACGGAGCGGGAGGAGGACGGACGCTCAGGCTGGACTTGAAACGTTGAAACAAATGACGCGGTAACCCTTTGGTAAAGATATCAGCATATTGATAAGCAGTAGGGACATGAAGGACGCGAACGTGACCAACCTGAACTTTTTCACGCACAAAATGGATATCGAGTTCAATGTGCTTGGTGCGTTGATGTTGAACGGGATTGGTAGAAAGATAGACAGCCGAGACATTGTCACAGAACACAAGAGTGGCGCGCTTCATAGGAACATGTAACTCGAAGAGCAGATTGCGAAGCCAACTCATTTCGGCGACGGCATTGGCGACAGCTCTGTATTCGGCCTCATCGCTAGATTTGGAAACAGTGGGCTGCCGCTTTGAGGACCAAGAGACTAAATTGTCGCCAAGAAAGACACAATACCCGGAAGTGGATCGGCGAGAATCAGGACAGCCACCCCAGTCGGCGTCAGAGTAAGCAGTGAGAGTGTGTAACCGAGATTGGGTAATCGAAAAACCATGATCCATATTGCCCTTTATATAACGCAAAATCCGCTTCAAAAAATGAAAGTGAGGTTCACGCGGTGCGTGCATAAAGAGACAGACCTGTTGAACAGCATAGGAAATTTCCGGCCGGGTAATGGTCAAATATTGAAGAGCTCCAGCGAGACTGCGATACAGAGTCGAGTCGGCTAGTAAGGGGCCATCCGAGGCACTAAGTTTCGCGCAAGTGTCGACAGGAGTGGACACTGGGTTACATTTTGACATGTTAGCACGGCGCAAAATATCTGTGGCATACTGTTGCTGAGACAAAAACAAACCATGAGAAGTACGAGTAACAGTAATACCCAAAAAATGATGAAGGAGCCCCAAGTCGGTCATGGCGAATTCACGGGAAAGATCAGAAATAATGCGCTGAACAAGGGACGTACTGGACGCTGTAAGCACAATATCATCGACATATAATAACAGATAAGCAGTTTCACCCCCGTGATGAAATATTAAAAGAGAATTATCACACAGACTGCTGTGAAAACCTTGAGACAATACAAACGTAGCAAAGCGTTGATACCATGCTCGAGGGGCCTGTTTAAGGCCGTATAAGGACTTACGGAGGCGGCACACATGGTGAGGAGCTGAAGGATCAACAAAGCCCGGAGGCTGATGCATAAATACAGTTTCGACAAGGTCACCATGTAAGAAGGCGTTCTTGACATCAAGTTGATGTATCGGCCAAGAACGAGACACAGCTAAACTTAAGACGGTACGGATGGTAGTCGGTTTGACGACAGGACTAAAAGTTTCATCACAATCAATGCCAACCTGTTGGGTCTTACCATTTACAACGAGACGAGCCTTGTACCGTTCGAGAGAACCATCGGCTTTGAACTTGTGCCGAAATAACCACATGCAGCGAATCACAGAAGCATCCATGGGACGGGGTACCAAGTCCCATGTATGATTATCTTGTAATGCATTAAATTCAGTCTGCATGGCCGCATTCCAGTTCGGGTCACGAAGAGCAATATGGGGCGATTTGGGAATTGGGCTAAGGGTGGCAGTGGTAAGGAGGGACGTGGGTACCTTGGGTTTGAAGATGCCATGCATGGCTCGGGTGGTCATGTGGTGGGTGGGTGGGTAGGGGAGGTGGGGGAGGAGGGGGAGGTGGTGGTGTGGGGGCACGAGAGGAGGCAGGGGAGGCAGCACTGGAGGGTTCGGGGCTGGTGGTAGGTGGTATGGGGCTGGCAGGGGAGTTGGTGGAGGGTTCGGGGCTGGTGGTAGGTGGTACGGGGCTGGCAGGGGAGGTAGGGCTGGTAGGGGACCGTGGCAGAGTAGGTGGGTCAGGGGGCTGGTGTGGTGGAGGTGGGTGGTCGAAACAGGGGAGAAGGTGGGGTGGTAGGTGGTCGCCAGGTGGGGTAAGGAAATTATAGGAATTGGGTTTGACAGTGAAGGACGAGGCAAACGGGAATACGGATTCATCGAAAGTAACATGTCGTGACAAGATGATTTTACCAGTGGCGATGGACAGACACTTGTAACCTCGGTTTTCGGAAGGATAACCGAGAAAGACACACGGGGTGGACCGAGGGGCAAGCTTGTGTGGTTGCTTGGCCGTGAGATTTGGGTAACAGACACAACCGAAGACACGGAGATGGGAGTATGTGGGTTCTTTGAGGTAGAGAGCGGAAGTGGGTGAGCGATAATTTAGGAGTCGAGAGGGAAGGATGTTATGTAAGTAAGTGGCGGTGTGAAGGGCGTCGACCCAATATTTTGGAGGGAGGGAGGCGTGAGAGAGAAGGACTAGCATAATTTCATTGAGGCGACGAATCATTCTTTCTGCTTTACCGTTTTGAGGGGACGTTTGAGGACAAGAAAAGCGAAAGACTAACCCATTAGTGTTAGCGAAGGACCGAAAGGAAGTGGTGTCAAATTCGCGGCCTAAATCGCATTGGAATGTTTTGATTGGTAAGTTGAATTGAGTTTTAACGTGGGATGCAAAATGGGTAAATTTAGCGAATACGTCGGATTTTAATTTAAGAGGATACACCCATACAAATTGAGTAAGGTTGTCAATAAGCACAAGATAATATTTGTAACCAGTGTGACTAAGAATAGGAGACGTCCATAAATCAGCATGTATAATGTCAAACGGAGATAAAGTAGAATTTTGAGACTCCACAAAAGGTAAACGACGATGTTTGCTAGTTTGACAGGACGGACATAAATGAGATATATTTGTTTTATTCGTAAAATTAATACTGGAATGACTCTTAAGACGCTGAATAATGACGGAGCTAGGATGCCCCAACCGGTGATGCCACGTGGATGACGTCAGACCAGCAAAAGGCGTAGGGACAGCAGGTGTGGACGTGGAGAACGACACTGGATACAACTCGCCACGACTATTGCTCCTCAGAATCGTTGTCCCAGTCTGGAGATCCTTCACAGAAAAACCATGTGGGTCAAATTCGACGGAGACATTATTATCTTTTGTAAATTGTCGGACGGAAATTAAGTTCTTAATAATGTTGGGTGTATAAAGGACATTATGGAGATGCAGGTGACGGTCTTTGGTGGGTATGGTAGTAGTTCCCGTACCCCGAACTGGAATAGTGTGGCCATTACCAACAAAAATAGACCGAATATTAGATACATTAGAAGACGGAGTGAGATTACCTGCATCGGAAGTTAAGTGGGACGAAGCTCCAGTATCCATATACCACTGCCCATCACTTGGATTGAAAGCCATAGCATTAAATGCTTGACCCAGATCTGTCAGTTGCTGCGGCTCAAAGTCGGTGACATAGGCCTGAGCAGAGGAGGAAGGAGCGGTGGGTGTGGGAGCACGCCAAGGAGAGCGAGGAGGACCTCGAGGGGGCTGCTGCGACGGCCAAGGCTGCCACGGGGTGGACCAGCCGGCCTGAGTGGGGTATGGGCACGGTGGGGCAGTCCAGGACTGAGACCACGGTGGAGGGGACCACGGAATTGGGACCCAATTCGACGGAGGACCGGTAGATTGTGGTTTATTCGAGCCACGATTTTGCGAGCGGCCACCATTGCGACCGCCGTTCTTCTGGGATCGACCACCACCTGTTTTAGCACATGGTGGGTGAGAGGGTGCCGACTTCGGCTCAACCCAGCCCGAGGCCTCCGATGAGTCAGAGGAGGGAGCAACCAGCGCCGTCGACGGCTCGTCACGACCGACTTGGCGATGTTGTTCCAGTTCTAACATACTACACGCGGTGGCAAAGTTGGGAAGGGTCTGATTGATATACGCGGCTGTCGTGTCATACCCAGCGGTTAAACCACGAACCAACTGGAGGACGAGACGTTGATCGGTGACCGGAGCGTCGACGTCTTTCAACTGAACTGCAATCTCCTTGAGACGTTGGCAGTAGGCCTCTAGAGATGGCATAGACTCGAGTTTCAGTGAGGAAAATTCGGATTCGAGTGCAGCAGCGCGGGAGCCCTTGTTATTGGTGAAGATATCCTTCACGCGAACCCATGCTTCATGAGCGGTGGATTCTTTTTCAAGGACACGCGACAAGAGATCGTCATTGAGGGTGCCATAGATCCATTGAAGGACATGAGCATCAATTTCGCACCACTCGGCGTAGGTACTGTCGGTTTCAGCCGGCTTGCGGGTGCCATCGATGTGATGGAGCACTTTGTACCCACGGGCGTGCAACTTGAAAAGCTTTACCCAGGACGAATATGGAACCTTGACACCATCGAGAACACGGACTTTATTTTGAACGTTAGTGACCGAGTACACAAGATGGAGTTTTGGTGGGGGAGTGCCTTCTTTGCCGGCCATGGTGACGTGAGGTCAGACACAAGGGCGAAGAAGACGGCGGCTAGGGTAGGATTAATGCTAACCTAGTCTGATACCATAATAGATTATAATCCCCTGATTAGGGTGAGTCAATGTATTCACAATATATAGCCAATCATACAAAGTTAGTTACCTAATTAATAGCGATACTACGAGATTTACATTGAATAAATAAGGCAAGAATATATTTACATATATTTACTAATAGGTTTAACAAAAATTATTAATATTTTAATATAGAAACTAGGTTTGAGCAGAGCTGCAGGAACTACTGATAAACATAGTAGAGTTGTAATAGTTTACTGTTTATTTGTACTACCTAATTTATGTGAAGTGACTTATCATATAATAACATAAAATTCATCCGACCTTGATCAACCGAATTGAACGCTTGCTTGGGGCCTTCTAAAGTCCTACTAGACCTTGCAAAAACCAAGCCGGTCCGATAAACCCAACCTGAAAAGGTTGACCCGAACTATAAATCTTTAATGTGCCCCAAACCTGAATTGACCCAACCCAACCCGAACAGGACCCAAACTGTGTTGAACCGAAACCACCCGACGACCTGAAATGACCCGATCCGAAACCACTAACCCGAAAATAACCTGAAAAAATATAACTCTAATTGAACAAAAAAGACTTTAAATGACTAAATGTACTTTTTTTCCTTAATCATTAACCAAAAAATTTACCCGTACTCGAAATAATTTGCCCGTTGACACGTAACTGATCTGATCAACTTACCTCAAAAACCCGAAACAACCCGACCCGACCCGAACTAATCCGATAATATGAAAGACTCAAACTGTGACGACCCAAATTGTATCGAACCAAATCCGATCTGATTGACGTTTGACAGGTCTACTCCTACATCAATAACTTTCATTTCTCGAGCGCTATATGGAGCACTCAGTACTTTAACTCAATTATTTTTATTTTCTAGTCCACTCTAAATATTACATTGACTTGTTGACACTATTAATAGGTGTAAAAAATCTTTGAGTATTATTTGTAATATAAAAGAGAAAATATATATAGCCATGTAAAATCTTGTTTGATTCATCCTCATGAATATAATAAAAATATCAAATTTTTAAAATTTTTAATAATGCATAACTAGAAATATTCAAGTTGCAAAACATGCTTTAAAAAGTGTGATTGTTTTGCCTCACAAGTCACTACTAGGTAACAAACGCTTATGCTTTTGGGCTTACGTGGGGACAATTAATGGGCCTAAAGGTACACATCTCATCTTATTGGGGTGATGTCATAACGAGCGGGTCATTTAATCATTATAGTTGATTTATTTAAAAAATAAATTTTGGAGGAAAAATATTTTATAACTTATACTCCCTCCCATTCAGACCAAACTACCCAGTTGACTTTTCAGGGACTACGAGACGATACTTTGACTACGTTTTTCTTCATTTATATATTATTTTTTTGCATCGAAATAATATTTTTCCAAAACCTTTTTTTATAATACATGTAAATATGTCAATTTTATTTACAAATTTTAAAAATTTGATTACATATAATCAATGTCAATATTTATCAAGTTTGATTTGAAATAGTGTAGGGGTAGTTTGGTTTGGATGGGAGGAAGAATTATTTTGGTATAAAGGGGATGAAAC
Source organism: Heliosperma pusillum (assembly GCA_022085475.1). Lineage (NCBI taxonomy): Eukaryota > Viridiplantae > Streptophyta > Magnoliopsida > Caryophyllales > Caryophyllaceae > Heliosperma > Heliosperma pusillum. The sequence continues at coordinate 58,421 of JAIUZE010003781.1, forward strand.
CGAACCAAATGATGATGAAATACTAGAATTGTTGGTCGAAAATGATGCGACCTAAACCCAACTTGCTTGAGCATTAGCTGACCCGAACTTATCTGTCGACCCAACCTAGACACAAGTTTATCTGAAAGGATATGGTTCCTAATATGATCCGAACTCGAATAGTCCCAACTCGGCGTTACCTTACTCAAATACGCAACTTGACTCATTTACTGACTTGGAATTATTGGAGCATATGACTACCGACCAAACAAGACTCAACCAACACGAAAGGGTATGTATCTTGACCCAATATGACCCGAGCCCAATTTGTAACGAGCTTAACAAGCCTAAAATCCATTGTCGTCGTGATTACGTCATTCGGTAAAAGTAGTGATAATAACACTTAATAACTGAGCGAATAATGAAAATAACAATACCAAGAACAAAATTATGTAGTTAATAGTCAGCCGAAATAAAACCGTTGTAAGTAATTTAGATATCTAAGAGGGGACTAGACAATAAAGCTAGTACAATAGTATTACACAAATTTTCATTGAAGGGGCACTATCCGTCACAAGCTGAAAACGGATAATGCCCCTCTCACAATATGCAAGCGGGAGGGCAAGTGGATGGCAAATGGATCCCCTCACTTGCCCTTCTACTTGCATATTATGAGAGAGACACAATCCGTTTTCAGCTTGTGACGGATAGTGTCCGTTTTAACTGAGACAAGCTGATAGTATTAATATACAAACAAATTAAACAAGAAATTTCGTATTATTAGTAGTCAAAGTAATAATAGTGTTAACCGAGGATGTAGTGAAAGTAATAATATAAACAACACTCAACCAATACGAAAAGATATGTTGCCCGATATGACCCGAGCCCAATTTGTAACGAGCTTAACAAACCCTAAATTTGTTGACGCGATTGCCTCAATCAAAATATGTATAAATGATTTCACTTATAACAGCGTGAATAATGAAAATAACAATACTAAGAACTTAAGTACTTAACGTATCACATAATTTGGTTGATAAATCTTATGTTCGTCATAATTTAAAGTAAATCTCAAAATGAAAATATATCATAAATCGTAAATGGATAAATTAGATAAGTCAACCGAAATAAAATAGATGTAAATAATGTAGATATTCAGGACGGGACTAGACAATAAAACTAGTACAATAGTATTAATATACAAACATATCAAAGAAGAAATTCTAGAGAGGGTGTTTGGTTGAGGGGTTTGGAATGGATGAGAATTATTTGGGCAAATTTAGTGTTTGGTTAGCTTGTTTTGGAATGAAGTTGGATATTTGATGGATTCTTACTTCATTCCAACCCCGTAGAATCTCATACCTTAATCTCTCCCCAAGTTTTCAACTCCATTCCCCCTTTAGTGTAAAAAAAATAAGCCTATCAAACAAGTTTAGAATGTATAGGGATGTCAATCCATTTCTCTTTGGTATGAAATTCTGATCCATTCGATTCCGCCCGCTTGAACCAAACGACCCCTTAGAGTGTTTATGTTGTCAAAAAGTTATTGAGTTACTTGGACATGTTGTTAACTACAACTCCGACACCTTTTTTTACATGGTCAAGACACGAAGATCGACTCAGAATTGAAATGAGAAGCGAAAACTTAACTCAACCACATATGTCAAAGATAAAGTTATGTTAAAACTAAATACTCTCTCCCATCCAAATCAAAGGTAACACTTCACTTATTGGGACCATCCAAGCCAAACTACCCATTCCTTTTTGCGTAACAAACAAGACCAACTACTCCTAATTAACCATACACATTTATACAATATGCGATTACCCCACTCACCCATCTAACATTAAATACTCAAGTGGTTTTATTTCCATTCCAATACTACCCTTTTCTTTTCTATATTTTCAAAAAATTTGTTCCCTCCCATGTTACCTTTGATTTGGATGAGAGTGAGTATATATCTATCTAATTAGTTTGATAGATTAGATCTATATCATAAATATATATATTATAAAAATATGTCTCATAATTTGTTTGATAGATTTACATCTATATCATAAAAATATATATTATAAATAGCAAAGGTATGAGTTAACTCGTTAAGCAAGTCTGGGCAGAGGCGCACACCAAACCTATAAATTAATATTTATATTGGATGAAATGTAAACAATGAACATAAGTTACATGCCCTAAATATTAATTAGGGATATTCTACGGTGTATCCTTGAGTTTTTCGATTTTCAATGTTGTACCTTTTTTTTAATCACGTTGTAACCCTAAACTTCTTACTTATTTCTCCATGATTGGCTCCTTCAACTTTGCATTAACTTTATCGCTTATTAAACGACCGTACTTTGACTTTTTTCTGACTTATTAATGTTCTATTACCATCCTCAATTAAATGCATCGCAAATAACTTTTAATTAGCACAAACTACTATAAAAAACATTCGTTATGAAACCTGAAATGATAATGAAAATTTAATGAATTGTTAGTTAGATTCGCATATTATTTGGTGGGTTAATGGTTTATTCGGCGAACTAACAAGTAATTGAGTAGGTTGTCGAGTAATTGGATCGATAAAGAGACGGTTTAATAAATCAACTAAGAAACTAACTTAGCAAAGACAATGAATAAAGTCATTGTGTATACTAATGAATAGAGTTTAGGGGTACACCGTAGAATTTCAAAAATGTAGGTGTATACCATAGAAGATGAAAAAACTGAAGAATATACCATAGAATTTCCCTACTAATTAAATGTACCTCATAACCAAACGCACCATTCACCTTTTTTACATTATTCATAAGCGAAAAGAATTTTCGATATTACTTGTAATATATAAGGAAAAAACATCGTCATTTTTTACTCGTATTCTCACCAAATCAACCCATATAAGACCCCACCCAAAACACGACCAATTGGAAAGGTTACGTTATTACTTCGTACCAATCATTTGTATCCCTCACAAAAATTGGAAAAGATAAACAAATGATTAGTGACAGATAGAGCATCTTCAGTTGATAATATTTAGATTCATTTACTTTAAACCCCATTATATTTTCATCTTAAAATAGACTAGCCATAGAAATAAATACACAGCACGAGAAGAACTAAAAAAAAATAGGAAAATTCTCACGATACCCCTCAAGTTTGACATTTTTCCCGAAATGCCCAAATTTTTTACCCGAAAAACTTTGAGTAGCCATAACCCGGGTTTAAAATCTCGAAAAATAACGATTTATTTTTCAAGTTGTTCATCTTTCTGAGAACTACGATTTGAAATACAAATTTGGCGAGTTTTGAACTCGTGAACAAATTTGAATATATAATACCTTCTTTTAATAATACCTTTATAATACCTTTATAATACCTTCTTTTATTCACCCAAATGTTTTCTTTTAACACATTTGAGCCCACATAGTGCTTATACTCATACGGGTTGGGTTTTTTGATGGGTTTTTCATCGACATTACGACGTTTAAGAACCAAGTTTAAATGATTATTTGATAACTTTGTTAACTCCTTCATCGACTATTTGCCCCAAAGTCCAAAACTGTTTTGATAACTTTGTTAAGTGTACCAAATCTCACGTGTCGATAACAGATACTCACCTGCTCAGCTTACATAGAAAGAGTACTCTACTTTGGCAGACAATGCTCAGCTTACATAGAAAGAGTACTCTACTTTGGCAGACAATACTTCCAACGATATAAGTTTTTTACAGTCGTTAATTTGGAAGGACATTACTTAATATTTTAATTGAAGGAAGGTGGAGTCAAACATGACAAATGTCCTAAATATGACGCTAGTTCTCTTAAGGAAAATGGTATAAGGGAACCTAGCCGTTCTAATTTACACACAAAGCTTTAATTAATCATCAAACATCACATTATACAAATGTAATATACAAGCAATTGTAAATTAGAACAAGTCATGTTAAGAACTCCAAAAAAACGATTCATAATCGTCAACAATTCAAAATTGTAGCTTTTGAACATCTTATGCAAAAACGTAATAAC